>CAUYQU010056542.1:0-42200 GCA_963574635.1 Cheracebus regulus
CCATCTTGGATCTCTCTCCGCCCGGTGATGAAGTTTTTCTGTTTCTTAGTTTTCCTTTGGCGGACGCCCCTTCCCCACAGAGCCGGACCTTCCCGGGTTCGCTGTGCTTGCTGTGAAACTCTCAGTCCTCAGTGCTTCCAATTTCTGTTTTCCTTGTGGGGATGGGACCAGCCGAGCCCGTCCGTCCCGTATACTCCACACCGGGAAGCGCCGTGCTGGGGCGCCGGCAAAACAGCCGTGCCGGCCAAAAGAGTCGCACTGGCGACCCGTGTGGCTCCTCTGCCGGGAATCTCCCGGTCTGTGGGCAACAAAAATTTGTCGGAAAGTGCGATGTCCACTCGTTCTCTGCGCTTTCACTGGGAGCTACATTCCTGAGCTGTTGCTAATCGGCCATCTTGGATCTCTCTACCTATTCTTATATTACAATAAACCTATGATTTATTTTATGATTTATGTTTCTGAGCTCAATGTCATTACAAAAATGAGCCACTTCACTATTTTTCCAGAAAAATTTAGGTTAATGTAATAGAGAATTTTGTGTGGGTTTTTTCCTATTTCATCCCTTCTCTTTGTCATTTTTTGAGAAAGTATAATTTTTTATGTAGTTTTTTAAAAAGACATTTATTGAGCACTTAATATGTGCCTGACACTGTCTACATCATGTCAAAACAATCAGTTAAAAATAAAATAATTTGAGTAAACTTAGAACTCAAGGAGGTTAAGTGACTTGTTCAAGTTCACATGGCAGGTTTGTATCTGATAAAGCTCAATCTAGAGAAAAGTTTCTTTTAAAGGTGCATTTTTATTTTCTTTTATTATTTTGTTAAAATAAGAGATATTTCATAAATTAAAAGACAAATTATAAACTAGAAAAAGAAGAACACTCAGCTGCAAGAAAGCCAGCCACCAGGAGGCTAATCTAGGAACATACCTGGCGAATGATGTGTCTATCACGCAGCATGGTCATTGGCAGCACTTCACCATTAATTGCAAGAAAACAGCAGTTTTGTGTAAACTTTTTTTTGGCCTCTCTGCTCAAGTAAATCTTTGTGACCACTTTTTTTTCTTTGTTTTGAGGCTTATTTCCTCTTTTCTCCTTTAGTCCCTCAAAGTCATTTAAAAGTGTATAGATCTGGCTGGGTGTGGTGGCTCATGCCTGTAATCCCAGCACTTTGGGAGGCCAAAGAGGGTGGATCACATGAAGTCAGGAGTTCGAGCCCAGTCTGGCCAACGTGGTGAAACCCCTTTTCTACAAAAAATACAAAAATTAGCCGGGCATGCTGGCAGGCACCTGTAATCCCAGCTATTTGGGAAGGTGAAGCAGGAGAATTGCTTGAACCTGAGCGGTGGAGCTTGCAGTGAGCTGAGATGGCACCATTGCACTCCAGCCTGGGGGACAAGAGGAAGACTTTGTCTCAAAAAAAAAAAAAAGTATATAGCTCCTCCTTGACTTACAGTGGGGTTAGGTCCTGATAGATACACTATAAGTAAAAAAAAAAAAATCATGTAAAAAATGCACAATATTTTCAAATTATAATGAGTTTATCTAGAGATAGCCTCATTGTAAGTCAAGGAGTGAAGCGAATACATACCACTTCTGCTTCATTGTAAAGTCAAAAAATTGTAAGCCAACCATGGTAAATCAGGGATCATCTGTAAGTCAAGTGTTAATGTCAGTTTCCCTAAAATCTGAGCTTGATATTTTGAGGGATACAACATAGCAATTTATAATCCTGCAGGATGAAAACCTCAAATAATATTATTAAGACACAGATGCATGTGCCCATGTGTGTGTTTGCATCTATGTGTTGGATGAGGGAAGATGTACTAACTTTTAAAAACCACAGCATTGCTTGAATAGTGGCCCAGATTATGTCTACAACATGGGCATGATCTATGTGCATGACTAGGCTTGCCGCTGATGTTAGCCAGATGCATTACCTCAATCTTTCCACCTGAGACCAGGCCTCTTGCAGGAAGGAGAAAAGACATTCTCTTGATGAAGAGAAAGGGCGCCTGATCAAATTGCTATGTGACTTTGTGCTAAACTGAACTCTGCACTCTCCCAAAAACTGAGTTAGAGAGCATCATAACACAAGAAAGGTTTAACAGTTTATTGCCATCTTTGGAGACAGAGTACATGAGCTGTGGTCGTAACAAGGGATTGTTACAAGATAGACTGGTCAGGAGAACAAAGATGACTTATCTAAGCCTGACTGCAACAAAGGTACAGTTATGCAACAAGGTATTGCAGTTGCATCTGTCTTTATTTAACTGGTAGAATGCCCATTACATGCCTTCTTAAAGAAAACAATACAATGATGCTTTTTAGTCAATTTCATTTGGTTTCATTTGTCAGTCTGTTACTACACAGGCTTTTGGGAAAGATGTTCCACATTCTTTTTTTTTTTTGAGATCACACCTCACTCTTTTGCCCAGGCTAGAGTGCAGTGGTGTGATCTCAGCTCACTACAGCCTCAACTTTCCCAGTCTCAGTTAACCCTACCAGCTCAGCCCCCCAAATATAAGATATAAGGTTGGTACAAAAGTAATCACGGTTCTTGCCATTACTTTTAATGGCAAAAATCACGATTACTTTTGCACCAACCTAATAGCTGGGACTACTGACACAAGCCACCATGCCCAGCTAATTGTAAAATTTTTTGTAGAGACAATGTCTCACTATGTTCCTCAGGCTGGTCTCGAACTCATAAGCTCAAGTGGTCCTTGAGGCTCAAATGCCCCCGCCTCCCAAGTTACTAGGATTACAGGCATGAGTCATCACACTTGCCCCACATTCTTAAAATATCTGTCTTAACATTCCTAGAAAAATTGCTCACTAACATTAGCATCATAGATGAGTTACTAAAACTGCTTTCAAACTGAAGGTTTGAAAAGGGACCACTCATTTCATTTGTTGCAATTCTGTGACAGTTTGCTAAGATCTTTTTAACAGGGAACTCTAGGATTTTTCAGAGTTAAAAATGTGAAGGTTTATTTGATGATTTCACAGAGATAATAAATAGCCAAAAAGACAGTAGGAAACATACCTAACTAAATAAAGGAATGAGTGCTTGGGAGAGAACGCCTCCAGGCTCAGGAGTGGGCCAGGTCCCAGCTTGCTGATTTGCCAACTCCTGATGTCCATTCCACCACCAGTAAGTGTTGCTACACTCTAGGAGTGGCCTGATGGCTCACAGGTGAGGCAACTGGTATCCTATGTGGCAGTGCTTGTCAATTGCTCATGGTCCACAGAGCTGTGGCAGTGGGCATCATACCTTGAGCTGCTTTTCCTGTTTGTTGCTTTACGTTAAACAAGTTCTTGTTGATGGACAGTGTCCCACACTGAGCCTTCAAAATGCTTCTCCTTAGAAATGTAAAGCTTGTATTGGAACATGGTTGCTGAAAGCTTTTAGGTATTTGAAACAATATTCATGCTAGTGTTTTACCAACAAACACTGGCTACTGTAAAACCTGCAAAATAAGGATTATTAACATTCATTCATGTGTCTGTGTGTCAGGCCTGGAGTATGGTATTTCACCTGCATTTTCTCATTTATTATTTACAAAACAATAAAGCTCATGGTATAGTTATGTGTATTTTGCAGATGAGATGAGATAAGATCACTTTGGCGAAGAAAGATTAATTTGCCCAATGTCATAGGGCAAGAAAGTGAACCCTGATTCAGACTCGGGCCAACTGACCCAGGACTTTAATCTGCTATGCTATAAAAGCCACTCGTTAGCACACAGCAATATTGGTAATATCATAAAGGCAGCACAAACGTAAACTACCCAGGGATAAACTTAACTGAAAAAATGCAGGCGATAATATAAAATGTTCAGATTTTTATTGTGGCACATAAAAGACTTGAACGAATGGAGAGGTATACTGTGTTCCTGATGAAAGACTCAACAATGTAAAAACGATCATCTTAAATTGAACCCAGTCATCTTAAAAATCCCTATGCACATTTCATCTGGAAGAATAACTGTGTGCAAATAGCCAGGACAATTCTAAAAGAAGGAAAATGTGCAATTGTAAGATAGAATAAGGATGACGAGTTCCCAGGGAGCGTGTCATGCCTGATCAACAATTAAAACAGTGTATACTCAGAACCAAGTTAGAATTAACATTTCATAGCAAGTGGATTATTTAATAAATAGTCTTGGGACAGCTGACTAACATTTGAGGGGGGGGATTTAGAGTTCGACCTCACGCTTTATACTAAAATAGACTCCACTTGAGTTTGAGTGTTAAAAAGAAAGAAAAAAAGCCAGAAAAAATACAGGAAAATATTATGTAGTTTTAAGGAGGGAATTAGTTTGAAAGCATGACACACAAGTCAGAAACCATGTTTGAAAAAGCTAGATTTAACTACATTAAAAACTCAACATTTCTGTACTTCAAAAAACACAATAGGCTGGGCATGGTGGCTCACACCTGTAATCCCAGCACTTTGGGAGGCCGAGGTAGGTGGATGGTTTGAGCCCAGGAGATCAAGAGCAGCCTAGACAACATGGCATCACCCTGTCTCCACAAAAGTTAGCCAGGTGTGGTGGCACACAGCTGTGGTTCCAACTACTGGGGGAGCGAGGGAGAGGGGTTGAGGTGGTAGGATTGCTTAAACCCAAGAGGTTGAGGCTGCAGTGAGCTGAGATCTGGCCACTACACTCCAGCCTGGGTGACATTGTGAGATCCTATCTAAAAAGAACAATAATAATTGTCCCATTTTGAATGTAAGCAGAGACTCTTAATAAGTAATTCAGCAAACGAAGAAATTAAAATTACCAACTAAGCTTTGTAAAAGGTTTAGTCTTTGTAGCAATAAGAAAAAGTCACAGTAAATATGATACTATTTTCACCTATTAGACTTACAAAAAAATGAAAATAATAATATTCAATGCTGGAGAGGATGTGAGGAAAAGGTTATTTCCCTAAAGAGCAGTGTTGGAAGAATAGAAATTGTAAAAATGTCTAGGAAAGAGGGATAATTTGACAATGGGCTATTAAAGCTTTAAAATTGTATAACTTTGACCTAACAATTCCTTGTCTAGAGATACATGCAAAGATAACAATTAGAAGTTTCCAAAGATGTAGTAATGTTTATAATAAATAAAAAATAAAAATTTGAAGTAGCCTAAATGTTTAACACTAAGGGAGTGATTAAAAAAAATTCTTTGATTTAGTGAGACAATGGAATGATATATAACCACTAAACATATATTGTATATTTATTAGCAGAGAAAGATGTTTACATGTGAATAAGTGTGAGAAAGCAGATTACAGAACAATATATAAAATATGATCCAATTTTTGTACAAAAAGGATATATATCATTATCACAGAAAAATCTCTGGGAGAATAAATGCCAAAATGTTAATGTAGTGAGATTATTGGTATTTTTGTTTGGCTTATTTGCATTTTATATTTTTTAACCAATGAATATGGACTAATTTTAAAATAATTAATTTTAAAAATCACTTCTATTATAACAGCTGGACAAAGATTAATGTGGCAGACAAAAAAGGCCTTTGCCTTTGTTGTTCAGCTGTATGTTATACTCTGCTTCAAGTGGCTGAAATTTCAAGATAAAGTCACAAAAAGTAAACATGCAATTCGGAGACTTATGTTCTGTAGAGATAGACTCCTGCATCTTTGAAATATTATCTTACTACCACCGAATTTCCGCTTACTACCACCCATTCCAAGAAATGAAAGCTCCTTGGCCAATTTAAAGCTTATTCAGGGTGACATAAGTGAAAGGGGTTGTCACATCTACTCTTCAGATGAAACATTTCTTAATTTTTAACCACACTTTCATTTGAAATATATTTTGATATAGTTTGTCTTTTTAATTTAATTTAATTTAATTTTTTGAAACAGGGTGTCTCTCTTACCCAGGCTGGAGTGCAGTGGTGCAATCACAGCTTACTACAGCTTTGAATGCTAGGGCTCCAGCAATCCTCCCACCTCAGCCTCCTGAATAACTGAGACTACAGGTGTGCACCACCACACTTGGCTAAGTTTTAATTTTTGTAGAGATAGGGTCTCACTGTATTGCCCAGGCTGGTCTCAAACTCCTGGACTCAAGCAATCTTCCTGCCTCAGCCTCCCAAAGTTCTGGGATGACAGGTATGAGCCACCATGCCCACCCTAGTTTTTACTTTTTTTCACTTCCCTGCCTCAGATAAAATTCTGTCCTCCCCCTCCTTTCCCATTGTTCTTCTGTCCTTATCATCACTTCTGCCTCTGTCTTTAAAACGAACAAACACCACACATGAACATATACATGTCTCCTGCCCTCTCGTGGATAGACCCATCCATTATCTACTTATCTACCTATTTATCTGTCTATCTGTCTATCTATTTATCCATGTGTGTCTGAGTTGCTCCGAAGTCCTTTTAGAAACACATGGAGTTTCACTGAGCAGGACAGCACTGAAGTAGGAGTCAGAAGAATATTACCTATTGCAGACTCTACACACCTATGAGCTCGGGAGATACCAGATCTCTTGTTCATTATCATTCACGCACTTCCTTGGAAGTGGAGGTTACTTCAAATAGAGACCTGCTAGGATGTGAGTGAAGGGAGTACAGATCTGAAAAGACAAGGTCGAGGAAGGGCAGTGCTGCCTGTCTTCCAGGAGACTTGGTGGAGCTATGGGCCCACCAGGAAAAAGCTGTGGAGCCAGATACTTGGCAAAGACAGCCAAGTTAGAAGCAAAAGCACAAATTAGCCAACAGCGTGGTCATGTTCAAATACCATGTTCCTCATTTATGTCTGCTCACACCCCAAGATGCCTGATGTTTGAATTCTAAATGACACGGAGAAGGCCTCTCCAGATCCTTTGTAGGTATGAACAAAACGGGCTATTGAAGGCATGCCAGGACCACAAACTCTTGAGAGAAAACAGCACGTGGAAAAACTGTTTTAGAAAAAGGCAATTTGGCATGTATTCGTAGAGAACAGGATTAGATTTATTAAACGGGGAACCCCCAACTCCATCTGGTTCTCTCGGCATCAGCACTGGGGAGGGCTATGAGGAACGAGAGCTAGGGATTATTTTTTGGATTTCATGGATTTTCTTCCTCAGGGATCAAATATAAAATTAAGACTGACCTTCGTTTCAGAAATTGTAAACTGGACACCACTGGCTTCCTGACAGTTGTGATCTCTTCAGTCACCTCCACAATGGAGAGACCAACTGTCTTTAGCGTCTTAAAAATATATTACTGTTTGTGTATGTATGTGTGTGTGTTTTCATGTTTTGTTTTGTTTACAGTGACAATGAATCCTAAACCTGAATGGCACTCATGTTTCCCAAGAGAAGCAGCCCCTGAGTGAGTCTGCTGGGCCTGCCAGAGGATGAAGAGGATACGAATTTAATTAATTTCAAATCAACATAGACACAAGCACCTTTTGCTGTTTCTTCCAATGCCCACTCTTCCTAATGATGGCATCACTTGGACTTGGAAGAATGTGCAATTGAGAAGTACTAGGAAAAGGCCTGGCTGCCATCCATTGCTGCCTCCGTGGGTGGAGAAGGAGGCGGGTGATGTGCTCACTTCTGATCAGTGGGCGTTGCCTCCTCTCAGCCCATTGATTCTAGCTCACTGCTCTCTCTGGTCATACTAAGTCTTCTTCTAGCTCACTGCTCACTCTGGTCATGCTAAGTCTTCTAGCTCACTGCCCTCACTCTGGTGATGCTAAGTCTTCTTCTAGCTCACTGCCCTCACTCTGGTCATGCTAAGTCTTCTTCTAGCTCACTGCCGTCACTCTGGTCATGCTAAGTCTTCTTCTAGCTCACTGCCGTCACTCTGGTCATGCTAAGTCTTCTTCTAGCTCACTGCCGTCACTCTGGTCATGCTAAGTCTTCTTCTAGCTCACTGCCCTCACTCTGGCCATGCTAAGTCTTCTTCTAGCTCACTGCTGTCACTCTGGTCATGCTAAGTCTTCGTCACCTTTCTCTTTCATTCCTTAGGGCCTAAATCAGGAAGCTGTTTTATCAATGGTTTCCTTTTGGGTCACTAACCAGCTTTGGATAATTTCCTCTGATTAGTCAAGTCCTCAGACAGGTAAACTACATTCAGTAGGAACTTTTCTTAAGGAGTGTTATGTCATGGAAAAGATACCAAACACAGCAAGTGTTTTAATGGATACACCATTAAATGGCAATCAGTAAGCTCTGCCTGCAAAGCAGACACAGTAAGAGGGTCCACAGTCCTGATGAGATGGCGTTTGGTAACTTGTAGGCACTGACATGGCCAAGTCTGGTCACCTTTGGGAACTTCTCAGAGAAACTAGGAATCTTCGGTGAAAGAACTAATGTTCTCCTCAGCTGGAATTCCCTTGCTCGTCAGCATTTCTGCAAGGCTCACACTTGTTTCACCATGCCTCCCTTGCATGCGACATGTGGGTAGGGAGTATGTGCAGGTGGGGGTCATCTGTCAGCCTCTGTGTTTCAGAGATCCTTAAGGTGGTTTGAAACAAACAGAAGAGGAGCAGGAAAGATCTGTGCCTGTGGCGGATATCACTCATCATGCTTAGCATTCTCTCCTGCCAAGCTGGGACAAGCCTCACGGCCTAATACAGCACTCCAGGAGGTCTCTATCAGTCCATCAGAGATGACATTCTACGTGGTATTTTTGACATCCTTGTGCTAAAAGCAATGGCACAAAATGGAAAAGGGTCCATTGACCACACCTACTCAAAGGAAATCGATCTCCATTTATTCCTTAATTTTCTAAATCTGATTTTAAAGCAATCTAGCAAATTGAGGGTCCTCAGCTCTCCTTGGCTGCCTGATATTTTATTCCAAGAAAGAGACAAAGAAGGAAAAATTTATTTATTTTACTACCTACATGCGAACTGAGGGGAGGTGGGGTCACCAAAACATTTGCTGCTCAATCTTGTGTCTTGTGCTTGAAAGCCTGCCCTAATGCATAACAAAAACTACTCCTTTCCTACCTTTTATGATCCGTTTAACAAGTATTCGCCTTCTGAACCACGTGGATAATTTCAAAGGCAGCCGTTCCAGACCAGAGAGGTCTTTCCATACAATGAAAGCCATAACTAGCTGGTTGTGTTTAATCACTGCTATCACGCTATCCTGGGACTGCATGGAGCTTTGACAAAAGACAGACTTCACGGTCCATAACTTCAACAGATTTGTCTGTCATACTCTCACCAGCACATCTGAATGAGGCTTTGTGTTTTCCTTGCTCTCTTGCATGTTCATTTTCAACTCATGGCCCACAGTGACTCTCAGATATTTATGCCAAACTTGCATACAATTGTTTTCTGAATCATAAGTTGTCTATTTTCTGCCTATGTGTGCTGCTTTCAGTTTGTTTCTCATCAACACTTTGACTCTCAGAAGAGCCTCCGTTTCCTTTTCTCTTTAGGTATCTAAGATCTTTGAACACTTGGCCCTTTACATTTGATCCAACTCTATCAAATAATGAACTTTTAGAAGTTCAGAGAAGTATCTGGGGTCCTGGAATCTCATGTCGATGAAGCCATATTTTATAATATGATAAACATATTCTCATTCAGTATTTTAAACAATTTCAAATTCTAGAAGAAGAAAATTTCAGCAATATGTCATTGAGTTTTTATCTGATAAAGCTATAATTGCGCAGTGTAGAAAGCACTTTTTAAAAATATAGTTCATTCTGTCAGGGCATATGAAGTTAGTATATGACCAGAACAGTCAAGCCTCAATTCTTGTACCTTGTGCCTTTTTCTTACTGTTCAATCAGTAGACACCATATATTTACGACAATTTCAAGAATTGTTTTTAAGCCCAAACTTAATTTTATGTTTCAGACTATTGTTAGAATAAAAACAAAAGCTCACTAATTTGCCCTAACTGGATAGCCAATCAGAACAAAATCTGACTTTAGAATATTTAAAAGATATGTAAGTTTGATTGCATTTTTGTACATTTTAGGCAAAGTAGTTAACAACATTGCCTGGTCAAATTTCTCAGGAAACTTGTTTTAATAAATACGTAAAAATATCCATTTGCAACTCTTGACCCAATGGTGTGACTCCTCCCTCTGGGAAGGGCTTTGTTACCTAATGGGAGACCACAGCCTGGATCCACCTTGATGTAGGTGTAGGTGGCACCTGTATAACCATGTCAAACAAGTGTGATAAAGATGAGTAAACCTGGTCTTGGGAAAATAATTTCATAGTTTTTTTCTTTTTCTCCCAGTTATGCTTTATAATACAGGAGAACCAAAAGCTGTAAAATTATTTTATTTTTTAGAGACAAGGTCTCACTATGTTGCCCAGGCTGGTTTCAAACTCCTGGGCTCAAGCAGTCCTCTGGTGTCAGCCTCCCAAAGTGCTGGGATTACAGGCATGAGCCACTGAGCTCAGCCAGCTGTAAAATCATTATATTCATTATTACTATGTGCTATTTCTTACCCTGTCTTCTTTTTTTTTGAAACAGACTGTCACTCTGTCACCCAAGCTGGAGTGCAGTGTCACAATCTTGGCTTGCTGCAAACCGCGCCTCCTAGGTTCAAGCAATTCTCCCACCTCAGCCTCACAAGTAGCTGGGATTACAGGCCTGCACTGCTATGCCCAGCTAATTTTTGTATTTTTAGTAGAGACAGGGTTTCATCATGTTGGCCAGGCTGGTCTCAAACTCCTGACCTCAAGTGATCTGTGACCTTGGTCTCCCAAAGTGCTGGGATTACAAGCGTGAACCACTGTGCCCGGCCGCACCCTGACTTTCGTTGTAATCTCTGGGTGTTTTATGTAACACACCTGGGCAATAGGGCTTATGGCAGAATTGGTCTTCATGGTGTGGGCCTTCCAAGTTCCAAGTCTCATTTTGAGTAAGTCTTCCTTTGTTCCAATCCCCAGATCCACCAATTCCAACAACCTGGATCCACCTTGTTATTGACAGTGAGGCAGATGCTTCTGCTGATCACCATAGCTCTAGCAATGGAAATGAATGTGTTAAAAAAAAAAAAAAAACTTGTCTGTTCTTTTATTTTGGTTGTTTAAACTACGAATTCACACCATCTCTGAAAAAAGGCCTTATGTTGACTAAATAAAATGTAGGCTTTAGTTTCAGCTTCTGTCAGAATTAGTACCAATTCTGAATCTGGTGAAGTGATAAGACATGGTTTCACACTGGGAAGACACTGCTGAAATTCTCCTTGTGGGAGAACATGGAAATTTTATACTGAATTAAATTAGCACTGTGACTTTTTCACTTTCAGAGATATTCAGGATGAATTCTGGGGTTTCCATTTAATAGCTATAACAGGCAGTCTAGAACAACTTCACATATAGAAGCATTTCTGCTATGTGACAATGACCAGAAGAATTCCCGTATATTAGTGTAGAGTGGAATCTGTCAAATTGCAGAAGACAGACAGCCAATGGCCTGAATTATTATTTTTTGTTTTTAGCAACTCTTTGACATTACCTTGATACTGTCTCATCTGGCAGCAAAGTTTTATTTTCCTCTTAGTCCTCTTGGGGATTGTTTTTTTTTTTTTTTTTTTTAATTTTAATTTTTTTGAGACAGGTTCTCACTCTGATGCCCAGACTGGAGTGCAATGATGTGATTATGGCTCACTGCAGCCTCAACTTCTCAGGCTCAGGTGATTCTCCCACCTCAGCCTCCCAAGGAGCTGGGACTACTGATACGCACCACCATAACTGGCTAATTTCTTGTATCTTTTGTACAGATGGGGTTTCACCATTTTGCCCAGGCTGGTCTTGAACTTCTAGGCTCAAGCAATCCTCCCACCTTGGCCTCCAAAAGTGCTGGGATTACAAGCATGAGCCACCACAACTGGCTGGGATTATTTGTACCTAGACCTGGTATTTTGTTTGTTTTTGTCCTACTGTCTTTTCTAAATAACATATCATGTTCCTGAGATAACAGTACATACAATTATGTAAAATAGGGCTTTATGTGAACTCTGTACATGTGCTAAGCTCTTTTTGAATGATATTTTAAGAAGTTCCTAAACCAAAGTGCTTAAGATGACATGAAGATGTTAATTTCATGAAGACTGTACAAGATTAGAAGTACAATGTAGACCTGTTTAAGGCAAACAAAGGTGAATAGGCTTTGGGCATTTTTTACAATTAGACTTCAGGTACAGAAGGCTCAGGTAATGGTACTCCTCAGTTCACCTCACATTATCAGTAGCCTTTAGTATTTTGTAAATAAGTAACTGGACTTTTATGAAAAGCATATTCTTAACCATTTCTCTCTTTTTTTTTTAAAGATGGGGTCTCACTCTGTTGCCCTGGCTGGAGTGCAGTGGTATGATCTTGGCTTACTGCTACCTCCACCTTCCAGGCTCAGGCGATCCTCCTGGCTTGGCTTCCTGAGTAGCTGGTATTATAGGCATGCACCACCGCATGCACAGCTAATTTCTGCATTTTTAGTAGAGACGGGGTTTCACCGTGTTGGCCAAGCTAGTCTCAAACTCGTGGTCTCAAGTGATCTGCCCACCTCAACCTCCCAACATGTTGGGATTACAGGCATGAGCCACCGTGCCCAGCCAGTTTTCATTTCTTTGGTCTGCATGAAAGGACTAAAGGAATGATATGTAATTACTACATTGCAGCAAACAACATTTTCCAGTGTAAAAACCAGTGAAAAGTAAGCATTGTATTACTCTGACTTAGATGAAACTGCTGAAATTATAAATAGTGCCAGGAACATGTGAAAACTCCACGTTTAATAAATGCCAGCTTTCAGAAAGAGCAGGGATTACAGGTATTCAACAAGTTAAAAAATAAACTGGTAGATCAGTAATAATTTAACACATGTGTATCTTATATTTAATGTTAACTGAAAATTATGTTAAAAAAAAAACCACTGTGTTTAACTCTCTTTGTTTTACGAGCGATGCAAAGTATCTAGGACGTCAGTTAGATCATCAGATGTCATATTTACCACTTAGCTTTTGTTCCAGCAGCATGTAAATTCTACCTTGTAAGCCTCATATAAGAAATGGTTCCAGCCAGGCATGGTGGCTCACAACTGTAATCCCAACACTTTGGGAGGCCAGGAGTTTGAGACCACCCTGGCCAACATGGTGAAACCCATCTCTAAAAAATGTGAAAATTAGCCAAGTGTGGTTACATCTATAATCCCAGCTACTCAGGGTGTTGAGGCACAAGAATCACTTGAACCCAGGAGGCGGCGGTTGCCGTGAGCCGAGATTGCGGTGAGCCGAGATTGCAGTGACCCGAGATTGCGCCACTGCACAATCGCGGCAGAGCAAGACTCTGTCTCAAAAAAAAAGAGAAAAGAAAAGAAATAGTCCCATTGCTACCGATTAGAACTAATTCGTAAATCTATCAGAATGTTAAGACTGATTAAAGGTTTTAGGTGTTTTTCTCCTACTTTGAATACTGAGAATAATATGTATAATAGTTTTCGAATATGGTTTATAATTTTGTGAATGTCAGCATACATGTATGCATATGTATAAATTATCCTCAACTCCATGTTTTTTAAATAAAGTAAGTACATGTTTGTGTGCTAAATTGCTCATTTAGCAGTGATAGATTGAAAAACATAAATTTAATTAAAAATTAAGCACCATAAGATATGAGGAATGAATATCTACATGAATTTCTACGTAAGGAATATCAATATTTAGAGTAAAAATGTGTTTGAGGGTAAGGTATTTGTTTACTAAAATGTTTTATTCACGAGTACAGAGGTGAATTATGCCTCTTTCTAAGGAAAAGTTCTTTTAATTTCTATGTCTATGTCTATGAAAAAGAATTTTTACCTTTATAATTGCACTCTTTTGACCCATATAATTATTTAAATAAATGAGACAATACCAATTCAAAAAGTTCTTAAAGAATGGGACCTGCTTTGTATATCTAAAATATATTATTACATTCTGCATATCTAAAATATATTATTACATGATCTTGTCTTTATTCTTCCTTATAAAACATTTTTAAATGAAGGAATGAAATATTTATGAGAACATAACTTTTAAAAATATTTTTAGTGGGCTGGGCATGGTGGCTGACATCTATAATCCCAGTACTTTGGGAGGCTGACGTGGGTGGATCACCTGAGGTCAGGATTTCGAGACCAGTCTGACCAATATGGTGAAATCCTGTCTCTACTGAAAATATGAAACTTAGCTGGGCGTGGTGATAGGCGTTTGTAATCCCAGCTACTCAGGAGGCTGAGGCGGGAGAATCGCTTGAACCTGGGAGGTGGAGGCTGCAGTGGAGCCAAAACTGAGCCACCGCACTCCAGGCTGGGTGACAGAGTGCAGCTCCATCTCAAAAGAGAAAGAAAAATTCTAGTAAAAATGGAAAAGTCCACAAGAAGAAAATCTCTTTTTTCCTGATTATGCACTTTTCTTCATGTTTTTAATTTTAGCAAGGCTGAATGGCAGTTTCATAAGATGTAGATAACATGAAGACTTCCTTGAATAAGGATTTATTCTTTCAGCTCCCAAAGACCGTCAATATTATGAACAAACAACAGGCAGGAAGATTTCTCCTAAAAGTCTCAATTAAAGTTAAACCTGGTCAACGAGGACATCAATTTACCCCCTAGAAACTGATGCAGAGTATATTTCCTCCCTGTTTTCACTAGAACTTAGCCAGGCTGGAGATAGCATGGACCAAAAGAGCATGCAGTCCCACAGAGTTAGGGAGAGGTTGCTAGGAGAGATTGATAATCTCGACTAGCATTTAGCACGTGGATCAGTTAGGAATTAAGTTTCTAATTCAAGGTAAGCTGGTATGGCTGCTCCCTGGTCATCTAGGACACGCATTCCTTCTAACTCTTCCCCACCTTCGTTAGTACAGAGCTGCTTTCCTGTGTTGCTACATGATCCAAACGTGGTTGCAACTCCAGCATGATATTCACAAGAAGGAAAGAGAGGGAACCAGCACAAGGGTGAGCCTCCTAAGTAGGTCAGCCACTTTTAAAGAGCTTCCTGCCAGCCCAGTGAAGCAACTCGGCTTACGTCTCATTGGCCAATCTCTTTGCAAGGCGATAAGAAATAGTCATCTCTATGGTTGGTTCATTATCACTTCCAACAATAAGGGATTCTGTCTCACAAAGTGGTGGAAGAACAGTGGGTATCTGAAGAGTAGCCGCCCTGGCCAGAGGGTGCTAAACACCAAACAGACATCATCTCATTTTAATCCTAATCATATACTTACAAGGTAGGTTTACAGAACTTATACCTTGTTCCACGTCTCCCCAACTCCAAAGCACAAGTTTTAATCACTGTACTGCACTGCCTCCCCAATAATTAGTCATAGGAAAGTGTTTAAAAAGGCATCCATCAGCCGGGCGCGGTGGCTCACGCCTGTAATCCCAACACTTTAGGAGGCCGAAGCAGGCAGATCACCTGAGGTCAGGAGTTCAAGACCAGCCTAACCAACATGGTGAAAGCCTGTCTCTATTGAAAATACAAAAATTAGCTGGGCATAGTGGCATGCACCTGTAGTCCCAGCTACTCAGGAAGCTGGGGCAGGAGAGTCACTTGAACCTGGGAGGTGGAGGTTGCAGTGAGCCGAGATTGCTCCATCGCACTCCAGCCTGGGCAACAAGAGTGAAACTTCGTCTCAAAAAAAAAAAAAAAATTAAAAAAAAAGGCATCAGTCATTGTCAAGGATGCCTGAAGGTGAGCATAGCCTGAGATAAGAAGTAACAGAGGCTGCAGGCTGAGATAAGAAGAAACAGAGTTGGTGAAGGCAGGACCCTAGGCCCAGAAACAGTGTGTATCATGCTGAGAAAAAAGCCAGGGCTGAGAATAGGGGTAATAAGTAAAAAGCCTAGTTTTGAAACCTAAGTACTGGTAAAGGTTTGGTCACCAGGTGAAAAAATAAAATTCCCACTTACAAGAGCTGACGTAAACAGAATATGATCCTCTTTCAGGTTGCAGTGGAGAGGCATGTCCAGGGACTCTCAAGTTAGCGACAGGCGTGTTTAGCGCTAGAATTTGAAAGACATTAAAGCAGCCTGGAATGTTGCCTCTTTACAGCCACAGTCGTGCTGTCTTTCGGGATACGCAAGCCTAGCTTGCGCATGGACTGTGGAGAACAGCAAAATCAGCATTGCTTTAGCTTGAGCTCAAGGGCCCACCTTTGGAGGCATCCAGTGTTCATACTTCCCAAGAGAGAAAACCTGATTGGATGGGTGTTTCAGCTGGTTATTGCTGCCTAAACACCTAGAAACTTAGCAGCTTAAAACAACAACACTCACTTATTTTGCACACGAACCTGCAATTTGCATGAGGCTGGGTGCAAACGGTTCAGCTCTCTCCCACATGGCATCTGGGCAGTTCAATTGGAGCTGGGGGTTCCACTTTCAGATGACTCACTTCCGTGGCTGGCAAGTTTGTACTGGCTGTCAGATAGGAGCCCAGCCAAGCCTGTGGTCCCTGGGCCTTAGTTCTTACCATGTGGGCCTCTCCACAGACTTCTTGGGCTTCTTCACAGCATGGCAGTTCCGTGAGTGCCAAGAGCAAGTGTCCCATGAGAGCAAAGTAGAGGTGCATGGGATTTTTATAATCTAGACTCAGAAATCACACAGCATCACTTCTGCCGTACTTTATTGTTTGAGACAGTTACAAAGTCTACCCAGGTTTGAGGTGGAAAGGGCATAAATCCCACCTGTCCTTGAAGGAATGTGAAAGTCACATTATAAGAAGAGCAAGTGGGATAAGGGATTTGTTGCAGGCAGTGCTGGAAAATGTGATCTGCCCAAAGTGGTGTATGTTCACACAATATGGAGGAAATATATTGTGTGATTTCATGTCAAGGACCATAGTGGATATATGACCTCCCCTGAGTCCAGTGCCTATATGCTCTTTAGCTTGGACACAGACCCCTGGTCCAGTAATCTGTAGTAGGTGGTAGAACTAGTTTCACCAACTACATGAGGCATGAGTCATGGCACAGAATGGGTTGTAGGTAGATCAGGCGCGTAGCCGTGTATTACTACTCTCAGAGCATCAGGTGAAAATGGGGGCAGACTAGACGGAGCACCTTGAGGACAGGGCTCAGTCTCATTCATCTCTCTATCCTGAAGAGTGCTTGGCGCTACTGCATGCTCAATAATAATGGAAAAACCAATTGTTTAATGAGCTGGGAGTTACATATCATCTCTCCTTAAGCACCGAATCAGTCTTCATCGTCAGGGAGTGCAGAACCCAAATATGGTGGTGTTCATCTTCCATCACCATTTTCTCCCAAGTTTCCTGGTTTAATTGCATTTTCCTCACTTTCCATCTAATGGATCCTGATGTCATTCTTTATCTTTATTTCATATTGTCCTATTGTGTGTATTGTATTGCATTTTTAGCTGCTTTAAATCCAATATGGAAGGAAGCAGAGAACAATCATAATTGAATTAACAAGCAAGCGGACATGGAGAGAAAGTGGCCCCAATTTGGGAGGTGAAGGAAAACTGGGGATGAGCCTAGCAGATCATTAAAACGCTTGAAGCGGCTCTTTCTAACCCAGGTCCAAGCTTCTCTTCTTTGCCCTCTTGAGGGTACACAGAGAAAGGAAGTACAAGTTTTATTAAGAAAAAGAGGAAAGCATCTATTTTAGGTAATGATATAAACACAAGAGAGGGTTGTTTCTTCTCTGGGCAGGAAGACGATTCACAAAGTAAGAGGCACTGTAACTCCCTCCTGAGACGCTCCCCAGAACCTCCAAATATCACTGAGGCAACTAAACCAGGTAATGGAGTAAGACAGGAAACTCTAAGACCACGTACCTCTTCACTCCATGAAATCCATGCAGAAATACCTCCGTCTTGTTACAAGAGCCAACTGATCACTTTTTACCTGGTGTGAATGTGCCTTTCTGTTCATAACCCACCCCATCCAATTCCTAAGGGACCCCCATCCTTCCTCTTGGCTCGTACCTTCAGACCCTCTGCCTTCTGGCTACTGAGATGAACATTCTGAGGAAGGAGCCACATGCATTCACACCAGGATCAGTATTCCAGGAGCATCCAGAGCATGAGCAAGAGAAGCAGGGTGGGAAGATGTGGGTCAAGCAGGAAAAACTAAGATTAGTTGTTAAAACCAATGGGGCAGGGGAGGGGTCGAAAACTGAGATACATTAGAGACAAGAGGGAGACAGAGGTGGACTGGAAGAGGTCCAGGAATGAGGTGGGGAGGGGCGGTTTCCACAGCAGAGCTGAGCTACGCAGTCTGCCTTTACTGGCTCCTTGCTGACAGTGAGCAGGGGTCAGCGTGGCCTGGGAGTGCAAGGCGGGGAAGGACGTGAGATAACCAATACCTTCTTTTTGGCAGCATTGCCCAGTTTCCCCATTAGGTTAGAAAGCCCAGTTCCCAGGAGACAGGGTGAATCACAGACCTTAAACTTGGACCCACATTCCCACAGCATCAGGGCATGCATGCTGAGTCCTACAAAAGCCGTGTAAGTGCTAGGAGCTAACTTGGTCAACTGAGGTAGAGGGAAGCTCCACCCATACATTTGGCCATATCCAGAGCATGTGGCATGAAGCCCAACACTTTTCTTTGCATTAAAATATATATGTATATATGTATATGTATATGGCACATTTTATATATATATATATATGTGTGTGTATATATATATATATATACACACACACTAAATAAATACACTACTAATTTTCTCTCTGTAAGTGTAATATTGGTGTGTTTGTTTAAAAAGACTCTTGATTCCAGTGAGAAAATGTCCAACCCAAACTAGCCCAGACCAAAATGAAATCTATTGGCTCATGCCATTACACTGGGAAAGGGCAAGAAGTTGCCAATTCCAGGGACAACCGGAACCAGGTACAACTGACACGAGGAACAACGAGACCAGGGACTCAACCCCCGTAAGGCTTCTCCAGTATTCTGTCTTTCATTCATTCTCTGGGACTGGCTTTTTCTACAGGACTGTAGAAACTCCAGGAGTCTTCCATCTTTACTACCAGGGTGGAAGGGAAACTCCTTCCCTGGGTGCAATATTTTAAAGCCCACCCCCTACAGAGGAATTTGATTAGACTATCTGGGTTTTATGCCTAACCCAGTAAAAATACGTACAGGGATGGAGTGAGCCTGACATTTTTCTCTACTACTGCAGGTGGATGAGTGGGTGGGTGGGTGGTAGGTGTTTGGGTGGTTGGCAGTGGGGAGCAGACACAAGGGAAAGCAGTTTCTAAAGGGAATCAGAGTGCTGGGACCCGATGCCTGGCACTCAGAAGTAGCCAAACACAGAAGTATCTGCCATGCTTATGTTTCTTTCCCTTTCTAGTTACCCACATCTAGAGAGTCAGAAGTTGAGAATGAGCCAGGTTCTCTGGATGGTGGATTTACTGATACTTTTCATTTCCTTCTTTGTGCATTTTTAATATTTTCCAAATGTTCTATAGCACATACATACTGCCTTGTAATATATGGTTTTAAAAATAATAGGATGAATACATTTTTATTAACCGAAGAAGAAATATTAAGAACCAAAACAGAAAAATCCTAATTTTAGGTCTAACATTTAGCATAAATGTTGTTTGAAAGTCATTTGCAAAACTGAACAAATATATTGAGGTGTATGTGTCCAGAACCATTTTTTGTAGGAAGGAGAAAGGATCCTGAAAGGGGAGGTAGAAAACCCTCAAAGATTTGTTTTTTGGTATGGAAAGTACAGGTTTTGTTTTTTGGGTTTTTTTTGAGATGGAGTCTCACTCCGTCGACCAGGCTGAAGTGCAGTGGCACGATCTCAGCTTACCACAAGCTCTGCCTCCTGGGCTCAAGGGATTCCCCTGCCTTAGCCTCCCTAGTAGGTGGGACTACAGGTGTGCACCACTATGCCTGGCTAATTTTTGTATTTTTAGTAGAGATGGGGTTTCATTATGTTGGCCAGGCTGGTCTCGAGCTACTGAACTTGTGATCTGCCCACTTTGGCCTCCCAAAGTACTGGGATTACAGGCATGAGCTACTGCGCCCAGCTGGAATGTACAGGTTTTTTCTGCATGCATTTCTGTAATCCAGGCTGAACACTCTGCCCATTTGCCTTCGTAAACTATGGGAGAATCGGGGAAATTCTGGGTCTCTGTATTCACCTTGCGGCTTGATTCACCAGTCAGGGCAGGACAGGAGGCTGTTAAAGCAGTTGTCAAGACCCTGAGAAGCTAAATGGGAACAAGGCAGAAGTGCAAACATTTTTTCTCCCTGTAATGCATAATGTCTAATCACTTAGATTCTTTTCATGTTTCTGCCGTAAGGATCTTTTAACATGAAAGAATATTTTGAGTAAAGAGCAAAACTAGCCTCCATTTTAAATTCTGTTCCTTGAGTACTTCTGTAGTTGCTAAAATTTCTATAATTAACATATACATATTTCACAGAGTAAAAAAATGTATATTGCAAATAAAATCCAGTTAAATTTTTAAAAAATCATTTTGAATTCTACCAGCCTACAAAGCAATTTTCATCTTTAGGAGTGCGTTGGAGTCTCTGCCTATCTCTTCCTAAGAGAGAAAGTGAGAAGGGTCTGGGAGTGGACGGCAGCGTGGAGTTACACAGGATGACTTCCTCTGGCAGCGCAGGGGGAGCGTGCAATGGTTTCCTGAAAAGAGAAGGAGCATTTATCAGCTGCGGTGGAAGGGTCAGTAGGGAGGAAGCTAGTCAGAAATCCTGGATACAGAAAATGCTAGACGGCTTTTCTCAAGATGCCACTGGGATTCACTCATTCAGCAAACATTTTCCTGAGTGCCTACTATGCACCAGGAGTGAAAGATACAGAGAGGAGGTGAGATAATGTAGAAAAGCCCATGGCCCCTGGAGCCAGACTGCCTGGCTCTGTGTTTAAAGCTGCTTAAACACAGAGTTTTGACTGTTTAAAGCTGCTTCTGTGCCTCTGGACAGGTTACCTAATCTCCTGGTGCCCCAGGTCCCTCACAAGACTTGAAAAAACAACATGAGTTGGTAGATACTAATGCTCTGAGCATGAGTGAATAGAGTGTGGTTAGGATGCTGTCGTGCTGGTTGTTACTATTACAATCTCTGCACTTAAGGAGTTCACAGTCCAGTAGCTGAAACAGTACAAACTGAAGTATGCGGAACAAGATGGAGGACGTAACAGGTTCATTTTTTTAAGATGGACAGTTACTGGGCAGCTCCCTCCTGGATGGTTGGTAGATCATGCTGCCCCTAATCTGAGCCCAGGTGTCATTTTGTAGGTCACTGAGCCACAGCAAGTGTTCTCACACAGTGAGAGTCATTCCACGCAGGAATGATGAGATGATGATGAAGACTTTTACTGAGTACTCACTCCATGACTGGCACTTTTCTAAGTGCTTCATGTGAACTAACTCGCTTAACTCCCCAGGTTACAGGTAAACTATTACCCCCATTTTACAGATGGGGAAACTGGGGCACAGAGAAATGAAGTGACTAGTCTATGGTAATATAGGTAGCACATGGTCAAGCTGAGAGTTGAATGCAGGTAGTCTGTGTCCCACATCAGCCCGAATGTTACCGGCATCACATTGCAGATGTACTGTAGACATCAACTGCAAAAGAGTTGTGCCAAGTGTGACCCTGGATGCTATTCACCCACTTACTTGAGTGTCATTCATTTGTTGCTTCAATTGATATTTCCTGAGCCCCTTGTCTAACTAGGGCACAGTGAGCACTCTTGGGTACAAAAAGGAAGCTGGGATCTTCCTGTCAACAAGTTGTTTCAGGAGATAAGGCTTGTGCCCAAACACAGAGTAACAGGTTCCCCACGAGGAGCACATACAGTGCTCAGACACAGGGAGAGGGATGTGTGACTCTGGGTTGGAGAGAGCAGTTGAGTTTGAGCTGGGTCTTGAAGGACAGAAGGCCCTTCGAGAAAAGGCATTCCGGCCCTGGGGAGAGCATGAGGAAGGTGTGACCCAGAAAGCACAGGACTGCAAGGCTCAGCTGCAGCACTCAGGGTGCACAGGGGCAGTGGCAGGCGATGAAGGCTGCACTGATGCCTACGGCCTCCTTGCCCTTGAACTCTGCTTGGCAAGTTGGATTGCATTTAGTAGGAACTGAGGAGCTTGTGGAGACTTTCAAGAATAGGAGCTCTTCCCCTTGCGGAGTCTGGAGAAATGGCCAGCGCCCAGAAATGGCCCCCTAAAGGGGAAGGAGAAAAAGGAAGAAGGGGTCATCAGTTTCAGACCTCAGGTAGTTGAAGGAATATATTTGGTGCCTGCCACATCTTTGTCTCCTTCAATGACACCTTTGTCCATGTCACTGATGTTTCCGGCAAGGGAACCACCTGCCATGTGGCTGTTGGGATGAAGGTGAAGGCTGACAGGATGAATCCTCACCATGCGCTGCCATGTCGGCTGCCCAGGACGTGGCCCAGTGGTGCAAGGAGCTGGGCGTCACTGGCCCACATGTCTGCAAACTCCAGGCCACAGCAGGAAATAGGACCAAGAACCCTGGACCTGGGGCCCAGTCGGCCCTCAGAGCCCTCGCCTGTTGAGGGGGAAGATCGAGGCAGATGGAGGCTGTCACTCCCATTCCCCTCTGACAGCAGTAGAGGAAGGAGGATTGCTGTGGTCACCGCCTGTGAACAGGAGTCCTCAAAATAGTTTCTGTTGATGAATTGCCTTCGCATATAAACAACAACAAAACAAACAAGACAGGGAGCCAAATGATCCACACTGGGATTTGAAGAATGATCCCAGCCTGCGGAGGGGGAGTTGAGCAAGAGAAGCAGGGGAGAGGACATGAGCGCAGCAGCAGGGGGAAGCAAGAAGAGAGGGGAAAGAAAGAGGAAGGGCACTGCAGAGGGAGCAGGTCACTGCCAACCCTCCCTTTGCTGCTTAAAACCTTTCAAATGGCTTCCCATTGGTTTGAAAGGAAGCTCAAAGTCGTTAGCACAGTGTGCACCCTGCCTTTGCCTCTTTGGCTTCTACAGCTTCAGCCAACAGCCTTCTTTTCACTCATGGAGTATACTCCGCCTCTTCCTTCTCACCTGCTGTTTCCTCTGCCAAGAATGTGACTGCCTTCCCTACTCTTTACCACGTTAGGCTCCATTCATCCATCAGGTTTTAGCTCAGTGTATATTCTCAGTACATTTTCTTTGTAGCACTTGACCCAGTGGCAATTTTACATTTGTGTGCATAATTATTTAAATAATGCCTGTCTTGGCTGTAAGCTTCCTGACAAGGGATAAATGTCTGTTTGGCTTATTCTTGTACCTCAGCACCAATTATCTCTTGAGATAATATGCTCTTAAAATGTTAGATCAGGCCAAGTGTGGTGGCTCATGCCTGTAATTCCAGCACTTTGGGAGGCCGAGGCTGGCGGATCATGAGGTTAGGAGATCGAGACCATCCTGGCTAACACAGTGAAACCCCATCTCTACTAAAAAAAATACAAAAAATTAGCCAGGCGTGGTGGCATGTGCCTGTGGTCCCAGCTACTCGAGAGGCTGAGACAGGCAGAGGAATCTCCTGAACCTGGGAGGTGGAGGTTGCAGTGAGCCTAGGTCGTGCCACTGCACTCCAGCCTGGGCAACAGAGCAAGACTCCGTCTCAAAAAAAAGAAAAATGTTATATCAATGAATGGAGAATCTGGATTTGGTAACTGATTGAATAAGAGGATGAAAGGTAACACCAGGCTTTTTAATCACTAGTGACAGGTAAAGTGGTGTTGCCGTTTACAGCAACAGCGAACACAGGAGAAACATTTTTCCAGGGATAATGATGAATCCAGCATTGTACATATGGACTTGGAGGTGCCAGCAGGTTATCAATTTGTCCAGCAGGCCATAGCAAATTTACCACCACAGTTTAAGGGAAGTATTACAGCTAGAGAAAGAAAGAATGAAGAGTTTAATGATGTATTCATAAGAATTAGTTTGTCTTCATGTAGGAAAAAAAAATCCAAAAAAATGAAGGCTTAATATGTAAGGGTTTATTTTTCTCCCACATAAAAGCAGTTTGGGGCTGGGCTCAGTGGCTCATGCCTGTAATCTCAACACTTTGGGAGGCTGAGGCATGATGATCACTTGAGCCCAGGAGTTCAAGATCAACCTGGACAACATGGTGAAAATCCCCACCCCCACTGCTCCTCTCTACAATTTTTTTTTTTAATTAGCTGGGCATGGTCACATGTGCCTGTAGTCCCGACTACTCAGGAGGCTGAGGTGGGAGGATTGCTTGAGCTCAGGAGGCAAGACTGCAGTGAGCCCTGATTATGCCATGCACTCCAGCCTGGGCAGCAGAGTGAGACTCTATCTCAAAAACAAAACAAAACAAGCAGCTCAGAGACAGAAAGTCCAGGGTGGGGAGGCTGGCTCTGCAGCCAGCTGAGAATCATGCTCCACCTCTCTGTGCTGCTGCTGTTAGCCTGTGGGTTCCATCTTCAATTCTCCTTTGGTCCAAGATGGCTGCTGCAGTTCTAGTCGTCAAAACTGCCTTTCTGGCAGCAGGAAGGAAGAACGGGGAAGGTGAAATGAACTCTCCAAAAACCCTGATCCACTTACATCTCACTGGCCAAAATTTAGAAAAGGGTGCATTTACTTCCAGGAAAGCTGGAAAATGTGGCCTTTTAGGGGGCACATTGCTACCTTAAAGTCAGGGAGACTCCTACTAAAGAATAATGAGCCGGGTGCCATGGCTCACGCCTGTAATCCCAGCATTTTGGGAGGTCGAGACCAGCAGATCACTTGAGGCCGGGAGTTTGAGACCAGCCTGGCTAATATGGTGAAACCCCATCTCTACTAAAAAATGCAAAAATTAGCCGGGCATGGTGGCGTGGGCCTGTAGTCCCAACTCGGGAGGCTGAGGCATGAGAATCACTTGAACCCGGGAGGCGGACATTGTGGTGAGCCGAGATGGCGCCACTGCACTCCAGCCTGGCAACAGAGCAAGACTCTGTCTCAAAAATAGATGGGCAATGGCTTATTCTACTACAGGAGACAGCCAAGGCCTAGAGAGATATGTGAGGTTGCATCAGTATTCCCCTGACTGAGAGGAATGACAGTAGCCAGTAATAGACACACGGAATTTTAGAGCAGCAAGGAATGTCAGCAATTGCCTCGTCCAGTCCCCACCTTGGCCAAGACCACACAGCACGTATGTGCAGAGCTGGGGCCAGAATTAGCTCTCCTTGATGAAGTAAGTGACAGAAAAGACTGTGGGGGAGTTTGCAGCAGCTGCGCCTGAGCATGCCTGAGTAAGGGCTGACTTTAGACCACACTCAGAGGAGCCTGGGATGGAGCAGGCTTGGGGTTGAATCCCAGTTGTGTGACTTTGGGTGAGTTACCCAGCTTCCCTGAGCCTCGGTCCTCATCTGTGTAATGGGGTAATGGCATAGAATAGGCACTTTATAAATGGAAGTCATTCTTACCATGATGTTTAGAAAGCAACAAATATTTTTTGAATAATTGAATCTGAACAAATGAAACATGAATGTGTGAAATTAGAACAGAAAGCTATCCATCTTTGATGGTTTGGTGGTTTGCTCAATGACAGATACAAAGCTGGGTAGGTCATTTCTTATATACCCTAGCTTTAAATTTCATCACTCTAGCTTCCCATACTTGCCCTACAAGCATTGATGTTTCCTTGGACTTTCTGTGGCCTTCCTGCCACCATGCCATTCTCCTACGTGACATTTGATCCCCTTCTAAACACACCAGTCCTATAAAGGAGAGTTAGACACAGACTTCCTCCACTTCTTGATTTCATTTTCCTTTTCTCGCCCTCACATATCCTCATATATCCCCTCTTTCACTATTTCATCTTTATCAGCTTCTTCTCCCGTTCATGCAACACATTTTGAGTGTTTACAGAAGACCCAACTTAGTGTGGAGGAACAGCCTAAAGAAGACAAAAGCCGGCCAGGTGTGGTGGCTCATGCCTGTATTCCCAGCACTTTGGGAGGCCGAAGGGGGCGGATCAGAAGGTCAGGAGTTCTAGACCAGCCTGGCCAACATGGTGAAACCCCGTCTGTACTAAAAATACAAAAATTAGCTGGGCGTGGTGGTGCATGCCTGTCATCCCAGCTACTCAGGAGGCTAAGGCAGGAGAATTGCTTGAACCTGGGAGGCAGAGGTTGCAGTGAGCTGATATCATGCCACTGTACTCCAGCCTGGGCAACAGAGAGCAAGACTCTATCTCAAAAAAAAAAAAAAAAAAAAGAAGCCATAGAATCTGGCCTCAAGCTACTTGTAATATGAAAAAAGGTGCATGGCCTCAGTGCTACTTTATCAGACATCATGAGGTTGGGGTCCGATATACAGATATCTGCCCTGAGCTGTACGTTTCTCACTTCCTCCCTTACCTCTGCCACTTTCCCATCTCACTATCATTACCTACTCTTTGTGTTATAGTGTTATAATTTTGTGTTGTAATTAGTAACTCTATTGAAATTTAAAAGGCTAGGAAACTTGTATTTATGGTCTTTATTGTCTTAAAAGCCACTTCATCAACTTAATATCAACACTCAAGGTAAAATAGCATTAAATTACCAAATGAAACATGCCAAAATCTGTAAACACTATAAGTGAGATTCTCATTAAAATTAATTTATTTTCATTGGGTATAAACTAGATTCTAATTTTGTTTGGAAATGCAGAATTTATGTCTGTTGTAAAATATGGCAATAAGTCCCACATTGCTGTAGCCAGGACTAGATGCCAGCTGGAGAGGAAATAGAACCCAATATTTGCTTGTCTGTGAAGGTTTCACATCCAGAAAGCCTGAAGCCCTCTCTGCAATAAGAACATTCCTGCATTTCATCTCCTATGGGCTTTTGCTTCTGCCACTAACTAGCTGGGTGGCTTTGGGAAAGCAATTCATTTATCTGGGCCTCAGTTTCCCCATTGGCAAAATAAAGAAGCCAAATTACTTCCATATCAATAGTTCTCGTGCTAAAATGTGCATAAAATGCATCTATGCAACTTCTCAAAAATTCAAATTCCACGGCACCCTGCCCCCACCCCCCTCCACCACCACCAGAGTCTAATTCAGTAGCCCAGGGTTTGGCCCAGGAATCAGCAGTTTTAATGAACACTCCAGATAATTCTCAAGCAGGGAGTTTGAGGACCACACTTCGAGAAAAGCCACTCTAAGATTTTACCCAGCCTTGATATTCTGAGTCTTTCTCTGAAACATGTGGCAAATACTAGAAGAAAAAGGAGGAGGAGAAGAAAATAAGAGAAAACCTTATTATCCTTGAGAAAAGAGGCCTGAAGGGCAAGAGTTGAGATTAGCGGGGTTGAGCTGTCTGCACTGACCTCTCTCTTTCCTGAGCGCCCTGCTCACAACCACACATCGGGGAAGCTTGATCAGAGGCTGCCTTCTATATTATCTGACTGCTCCCTGTGAATGAATGTCTTATCTCCTTTAGTGTTAGTCCTCCAGCCGCAGGGTCTGCTTTGACCTATCGGGCATTTTTAGCAGTCCCTGCACAGTGCCAGCTGAGCCCCCAAAGGACTGGTAACAACACAAGTGGGGTGATGGCGACTTTGAGTCCTGGAAGAGGAGCACTTTTCAGTTTTCCATCAGTGGGAAAACACATCTCAAGCATTTCTCCCTTAGCATCCAAGGACAATTACTTTATTTATTTATTTACTTATTTATTTTATACATTTTTTTTCTTTGAGATGGAATCTTGCTCTGTCACCCAGGCTGGAATGTAGTGGTGCAATCTCAGCTCACTGCAGTCCCCGCCTCCCAAGTTCAAGTGATTCTCCTGTCTTACTCAGCTTCCCGAGTAGCTGGGACTACAGGCGTGCACCATCATGGCTAAAAATTTTTGTATTTTTAGTAGAGACAGAGTTTCATCATGTTAGGTCTTGAATTCAAGACCTGGTAATTCAAAACCAGGCTGGTCTTGAATTCCTGACCTCAGGTAATTCGCCCACGTCTGCCTCCCAAAGTGCTGGGATTACAGGCATAAGCAACCACATCTGGCCAAGCACAATTACTTTGAAAGACCAGCTGCCTTCATTACGGATCTGAAAGGGTGAGACAGGGATGCTTAATTTTCCCTGATGGGGTCTTCTTACTGCAGTGAAGTTTAGGGTGGTAAGCACAAGCGGGCATTTCTTGGTGCTTAAATCAGGGACTGCCTGATACAGGAAGCTGAGATAATAACAGTAGGTAAAACTTTGTGCCATTTGTCTTAGGCAGCCTGGGCTGCCATAACAAAATACCATAGACCAGGTGGCTTGTAAACGACAGAAATTTATTTCTCACAGTTCTGGGAGCTGGGAAGTCTAAGATCAAAGTGCCTGCAGATTTGGTACTTGGTGAGGGCCTGTTTCCTTGGTCACAGATGATACCTTCTTGCTGTGTTCTTGTTTGGTGGAAGGAGCTAGCTAACTCTCTGGAGTCTTTTTGTTTTTATTTTATTATATATTTTAAGAGATAGGGTCTCACTGTGTTGCCCAGGGTGGAGTGCAGGGGTGCAATTATAGCTCATAGCAACCTGAATCTCCCAGCTTCAAGCAATCCTCCCTCCTCAGCCTCCGGAGTAGCCAGGACTATAGGCATATGCCACAATACCCTGCTAACTTTTTATTTACTTTTTGGTTGAGACAGAGTCTCACTCTGTTGCCCAGGCTGGAGTGCAGCAGTATGATCTCAGCTCACTGCAATCTCCACCTCCAGGGTTCAAGTGATTCTGCTGCCTCAGCCTCCTGTGTAGCTGGGATTACAGGCATGCACCGCCATACCTGGCTAATTTTTGTATTTTTAGTAGAGACAGGATTTCACCATGTTGGCCAGGCTAGTGTAGGATTTTTGACCTCAAGTGATCCACCCACCTTGCCCTCCCAAAGTGCTGGGATTACAGGCATAAACCACCATGCCTGGCCTAACGCTTTTATTTTTTGTAGAGACTGGGTCTCACTCTGTTGCCCAGGCTGGGCAAACTTCTGTACACAAGCGATCCTCCACCTTCAGCCTCTCCAAGTACTGAGTTTGTAGGCATGAGTCACTGGGCCCAGCCTGGGATCTTTTTTACAAGGGCACTAATTCCATTCATGAGGGCTCTGTCCTTATGACCTAGTCACCTCCCAAAGGTCCCAGCTTCTAATACCACCATCCTGGCGATTAGATTTCAACTTATGAATTTTGGGGAAACATAAATGTTCACACCATAACACCAGGTAATGTTCTAAGTAATTTACTTCTATCAACTCATTTAAACCTCACAACAAGCCTATGAGAAAGGTACAATTATTCTACTCATCTCCCAGAAACCGAGGCACAGAGAGGTTAAGCAACTTGCTGAAGGTAACACATCTAGTCAGCAGAGACGCAGGATTCCAGGCAAGGCAGTTTTACCTCCGGAGCTGAAGTTCTTCACCACTTTGCTCAACGGCCTCCCGTATGTTTGAGGAGTCTCAGCTTTCCCGAAGCTGTGGCCTGTGACCCCAAAGAGCTCCTTAACCATGCCTTTCCCACTGTTCCCCTGATCCATCTATGATCCATCCACAGGACGGCTATGTGGAGGGAGAGCCGAGCAGAGAGGTAAAAGTGTTCTAGGAGTAACCAGGCGCAGGCCCAGTGCCCTCCTGCGGAAGTGCTGGTGAACACTCAGACTCTCTGGGAACGCGAATCGCCTGGTGGGCAGACAAAACGCAGAAACTACTTAACAGTGTTGATCAGACCCGTCTGGGCTCTGGAGCAATTGACAGCCTCTCTCCATCCTGCCCCAGTGACTTTTAAGACAAAGGTCTGATGCATTTTTCTTTGAGGGTGGTACTTCTTCTTTTTCTCAAGTGAGTAGGCTCCTCTCATTCTTCAGTGGACAAGATGAAAGAGATAAAACGCCTTGTGCATATTAAGGTCCCCCGCAGGAGGTGAGCAGGCTGATCTTCACTGTAACCGTGCGTCACTGCCTGGATTTGAAACAAACACACCTACGAAGACACACGGGGTGTAGACCTAGTAAATAACCAGCTGACTGGCACTTCTGAAACCAATTTCTGCCACTGAGTTGTTTTCCTCCTTTTTTCCTCCTCGTTTTTCACTGCTTTGGAGCTGTCCTGGGTGGTAGCCTCGTCTCCATTAGCATGCAGCGCCATCCTTCTGCTTCCACCTTCAGAGTCCTGGGACCCAGACTTCGTGCGAAAGGGAGAAATGAGGGCAGGGCTAAAGAGGAATGCATAAAAAATAAATGAGCCATTCATAAAAATGAATATTATTACCAAAAGGAACCGTCTGCCAGCATCTCCATGTATATATTAACTCAGCTGCTATCTCTGTAACAACAAGAAATTAAGCCAATGCCTCATCTTTTTAGTGGCTGCTCAGTTGATTTAGTATTAACTTTAAACAACCAATTGTGAAATGAGCACTTCACTTTGCCATAATGATGATGAGGTTTCGCCTGTACTATTTTTTATAACGTCAGCCTGAAAATTGGTAAAATAAATTCAGCTGTGCTTAGAACGTTCTAAGGCTCTCCCAAGGAGCCAGAAATTCAGGTGGGGGGAAACTGCTTAATTTAACCAGCTTCATGAAGTCATTTCCACAGATTCTAAAAACTGGCTCTATTTTTCTTTAACTTGGCATATCTTTCCCTGAAAAACTGAAATGCCAATATGTTGGACTTTTTGCTGTCTACATGAGTAACCACAGATTGCTTCTTTTTTTTCTCTTCACACTGAAAGGCACACATCTTGAACGCCTCTCTTTTCCTCTGAGGCCTGCAAGTCTGTCTATGAAAGAAGCTCGCAAACAGCCCTCATGTTGACAGCTCTGTCCCAGAGGCTGAGCACCTGTTTCTTATTTCTTGCCTGGCATTCTGCTGGGTCACATGCGTCTTTTTGTTCCTTGCCTCTCCCAGTTGGTGTCATGTTTTGCCCCCTCGTCTAAACCGTGACTGTACAGAAAAGGCGACTGACTTCCACATGTGGCTTGTGGAATCGGTGTCATCACTTTGCAGTCACCCCTTGTAAATCTCTACAGGCTACAAGCCCGTGTCTGTCCCCTGCGGTTCCGAGAACAATCCGCAGCAAACACTGACAGGAAGGGCCATTATGGTCACCGATGTTCTCACCATCTGGAATGGTTACAGTTGTCAGGCTCTGAGATGACTCACTGTGCTGAGGAATCATTTCTCTAATGGCAGCGCTAATCAGGAGGGATGAAGCCGTTGCTAAGTGCTGCTGTGGGAAGAAAACACCCTGCCAGAGGAAAAGGAAGCGCCGTTGCTTTGCTTTTGCCTATTTGAAAATGAAGTGGCTCTGAAAGTCATCTTTGCATCCATCTAGCAACAGGCCATCCTTCACGTTGGAAGCTGGCACCTCTGTTTTCATGGGCGGAGGACCTGCGCTGGGCTCTCTGTCCTTCCTCTCTGGGCCAGCTAGGTAATTCTCTTACAGAGGCTTAGCAGCTTGGTGTGTAAAGGGCAACAGAAACAGATGGGGATGCAGGTTTTTTTTTTTTTTTTTTTTTTTTTGAGACAGAGTCTTGCGCTTATTGCCCAGGCTGGAGCGCAATGGTGCGATCTCGGCTCACTGCAACCTCTGCCTCCTGGGTTCAAGTGACTCTTCTGCCTCAGCCTTCTGAGTAGCTGGGATTACAGGCATGTGCCACCATACCTGGCTAATTTTTGCATTTTTAGTAAAGATGAGGTTTCACCATGTTGGTCAGGCTAATCTCAAACTCCTGACCTCAAGTGATCTGCCCTCCTGGGCCTCCCAAAGTGCTGAGATGACAGGCGTGAGCCATCGCGCCCAGCCGGGGATGCAGTTTTTTATGCAATTCCCTCCCTCAGGCATCTGCCCCAGAGCTGATCTGTGCAAACCCTAATCTCAGCACAGGAGCCTTCCACCCTACTGCTGGAGTTGGCCTCTGTGGAAATCCCCATTGGCAGCTGCAGAAAAGGGCTCTACAGGTGCATACTGAACCTGAACTGTGCTGGGTGCCTGGAGAGCCCTGGAGACAGGGCAGAGCACAGGGCGGGGTTCCTGCCATCAGGGTTCTTCCACACTTCACTGCAGGGGCCTCCCCTCACGAAGGCAGTCTTCCCAGACTTCTCTGACTGCAGGAGAAACCATTTCACAGGTGTTTCTAGGAATCCCACTGTAAGGCAGCTTGTGGGAGAGACAGGTGTTTGCTTAGAGCAGGAATAATGACTGCAACCCCAGGAGGGCAAGGCTCTCCCTTTCCTTGACAGAGAAGCTGTCGCGTCAAGAAGTCTATCTGCACCAGAACTTTCCATTAGTAGAGTCTTCTGCAAATAGTAGAGGAGCAACCAGAAACAAGCCAGAATCACTAGGCAGCAGCCTCTTCCATGGGCTGTTTGCCTGGCAGGAGTTAGAAAGCAATGCCTATATCCCAAGGGCTCTCCCACTCAGGATTCCTGGAGTGTAACAGAAGGAGTGGATTCAAATAAACCAACCCTCTCTATGGAATGAAAACTTTCTGTATTTTACATTACAGTGGCCTTAAACACAGACTCTAAAGCAGCAGCCCCAGCCTTTTTGGCCTCAGGGACTAGTTTCACGGAAGGCAATTTTTCCATGGGGCAGAGGGCATGGATAGTTTCAGGATGAAATTGTTCCACCTCAGATCATCAGGCATTAGATTCTCATGAGAAGTGTGTAACCTAGATCCCTCGCAAGCACAGTTCACAGTAGGGGTCGTACTCCTATGAGAATCTAATGCTGCTCTGATCTGGCAGGAGGCAGAGCTCAGGCAGTAACGCTCACTCCCCCACGGCTCCTACGGTGAGGCCCGATTCCTAGCAGGACACAGACTGGTACCTGTGGGGGTTTTGGGACCCCTGCTCTAAAGGATACCTGGTGTGGCAGCTCCCAAAGGAACTGACAAAAATCCTAGTTATCAGGGGAGTCAGGTTCTCACCTGTGCTTTTCGTGTAATATACAAGGTCTACTGGTCCACTACTGTGTTAGTTTCCCAGGGTTGCCATCACATTGGCCACAAACTGAGTGTGAAAAAAAAATGCATATATACATATTCTCTCACAGTTCTGATTCTGGACTTCTGAGGTTGAAGTCTAAGATCCACACCTTGGTAGGCGTTCCCTCTGGAGGCCCCGAGGGAGAGGCTCTCTGCCCCAGGCCTCCCTCGTAGCCTCCAGCTGCTGCAGGCAATCTTTGGCATTCCTTGGCCTGTGCCTGCGTCACTCTGCTCTCCACCTCCATCTCCACGGGGCTTTCTCTCTGTAGCTCTGTGTCTTCTCTTCTTCTTACAAAGACACTCGCCTTTGGATTCAGGGTCCACGTGGTTAATGCAGAATAATCTCACCTCAAGATCCTTAACTGAATTTTATCTGCAAAGCCATTTTTCCAAATATAGTCACATGTGCAGGTACCAGGGCTGAGGACTTGGACATACTTGTGAGGGACCATAGTTCAACCCACTACACTCACTATCTGGGTGTTCTTTTTCCAGGCCAGGCTTTGCTGGGATGCCTCATGGACCTTGAAATTATTTAAATTGTATTTCTCGGAAGAGAGGCTTCTTCTGACATATCGGGGAGATTGCCTGCTGCTAGTTGTTCTCACTCTAGGAACAGAGCCTCCGTTTCTCCAGGCTTGCCCCTCCAACCTTGGCACGTTTGCTCAATCCCTCTGGGCTTCTTTTTGTGGCAAAGGAAAAGAGTTACCCTCTGCTCCATTTAGTGGGAATACTGCAGTTCCAGCTGAAAGCCCTCCCTGCCCTTTTCCCCACTGGGCAGAAACAAGGATGCCATGACATTTCCCCTGGAGGTGGCAGCTTAGGGTGTCCTTTTTAACCTGTTCCCACCCATTACCATGGGCGGCCACATCTTCCTTTTCTCTCATCTTCCACCCTTCCTCTTTGGCTTTGCCTTCCATAGCTGCTCACCCTTCACCAGTGTTCCTGCGAATCCTATTGCAGAGAAATCACCAGCATTCTTCATCTCCTTTAATTCTCACAATCGACCTGTCACTTATTATGCCCCTTTCACAGACAAAATGGAAGCCCAGACCGTCTGCATAATCTGCCCAAGGTCGATACGTAGTAGGTAAGGGGAATGAAACAGTCTGGCTCAAGTGTCCCTGCTTACCTGCTCTGCAAACTGTCTCAAGGTTGGCAACAGAGGGAAAAGCCGGATGCCTATCCTCTGCTCCCCAACGTTTACCCTCCCCTGGGACGATCCCACTTGAGACTGAAGCTCAACCTAGTAACACACTGAACCTGGTGAAGGCACACACTCTACCTTTAATTCTTCACAGCAGAACTGGGCTGAAATCTTTAAAGCAAGACTGCACGGAAACTCGAAGTAACAACAGGCTACCACCTCCTCTGGCTCTCTGACGGACGTACCTCGACTCTTTGCTCCTGGGCTGCCTCTGCAATGGAGTCTGTCTTACTCCCTCCCCGGAGGGATGGATCAAAAATATGACATCTAAATGCTGGCCTGAGGAGTAAGGGAAGGCTGCGAGAAGGGGCTGTCGGTGCTGTTTGCCTGCCTGCCCTTGCGTTTCTGGCCCTTTACTGAAGGCCAGCCGTTTCCCTGGGATAATGCCCCAACACACGAATTGAGGAAATTCCTTCCTCTGCCCTCAAGGGTGTAGTCTCACTGCATGCTCTCAACATGTGATCCAACCCGCATTGTGATCCAACACAATAAACCTGGCATCACCCTGACACCCTCAGGCCCATCCTTGCTATCTATAATGGAGGAGGCAGCCTCTCACCATCTCATCAGCAAGGTGATGCTCATCACCTTTCAGCCTCTGTTTTGTGTTTGTTTTTTGAGACAGTTTCACTCTGTCTCCCAAGCTGGAATGTAGTGGCAAGATCTCGGCTCACTACAACCTTCGCCTCCCAGGTTCAAACCATTCTCCTGCCTCAGCCCCCCAAGTAGCTGGGACTACAGGCATGCACCACTGCACCTGGCCTCAGTGGGCACATGGTGGTATCCAATTAGCCCAAAACTAAACTCAGAAACTGAACCTGACAATGACGCTGGCAGGAAAAAGCTAACACCTGGCTTCCAGGAAGCTGTCCTGAGCATACATGCTTTATTTTATCTTGTCTTCACAGCCAAAAATGTTAGGGCTTGGTGGCACTGCCTTCTGGTTCCTGCCAGTGCCAGTGGCTCTAACAGTTAATGCTAGGGTATGGCATGTCAAAATTCTTTCAAATTTAGTTACGTATCAGTGCTGGTCAAAGGCTGCAGAAGCTTCAGAAGTGAAAGTATGTTTTTGCATTTGGTTCAACCTGCAGTATACCTTCCTAAACCAGTGCCTGATGAGCGACAGAAGCTTTCTGGGTTTTTTCCCCTCCAGTAGAAATGTATTTCTAATTTTAATTTTCTTTCTCTCTTTGTTTTTTTTGGGAGAGAGGGGAGAACAGAGTCTCACTCTGTCACGAGGCTGGAGTGAGGTGGTGCAATCTTGGCTCACTGCAACCTCCGCCTCCCGGATTCAAGCGATTCTCCTGTCTCAGCCTTCCAAGTAGCTGGGACTACAGGTACCCATCACTACACCTGGCTAATTTTTGGTATTTTTGGTAGAGATGGGGTTTCACCATGTTGGCCAGGCTGGTCTCGAACTCCTGACCTCAGGTGATCCGCTGCCTTGGCTCCATAGGCTTGAGCCACAGTGCCTGGCCTTTATTTTTATTTTTAGTTTTTTTTGTGTGTGTGTATGGTAGGGGTGGAGTCTTGCTCTGTTGCCCAGGCTAGAATACAATGACACAATCTCAGCTGACTGCAGCCTCCACCTCCCGGGTTCAAGCCATTTTCTTGCCTCAGCCTCCCAAGTAGCTGGGACAATGGGCACATGCCACCACGCCCGGCTAAATTTTTTATTTTTAGTAGAAATGGGGTTTCACTGTGTTGGCCAGGCTGGTCCCCAACTCCTGACCTCAAGTGATCCACCTGACTTGGTCTCCCAAAGTGCTAGGATTTTAGGTGTGAGCCATCTCGCTGGCCCTATTTCTGATTTTTAAAGTAAACAGGAGTTATATGTTATGTGCTGAAAATAAATTTATCTTTTTTTTTTTTAGACAGGGTCTTGTTCTGTCACTTGGGCTGGAGTGCAGCAGCACAAAAGTGGCTCACTGCAGCCTCCACCTCCTGGGCGCAAGTGATCCTCCTTCCTCAGCCTCACGAGTAGCTGGGACCACAGGAATACACCACCACACCTGGCTCATGTTTAAAGCACTTTTTTTGTAGATGGGGTCTCACCATGTAGTCCAGGCTGACCTCAAACTCCTGGGCTCAAGCCATCCTCTCACCTTGGCCTCCCAAAGTGCTGGGATTACAGATGTGAGCCACTGCACCAGGCACATTTATCTCTCTTAATCACTTCTGGTTAAAAATAGCAACTTGCTATAGTGATTATGATAGTGTTTTAGGATCGAGTTCTTCAAATGATAAGTATGATATTTCCAAATGTGATTACATTTAAATATTACATTAAAAACTCAATTTACCAACAGTTCATAGTTTGAGTTATTATGAAAGCAATTTTGTCAACTATAAGGCAGCCTCTCACAGACTCAAAAAAGATGCTTAAAAACTGAAGCTTATTGATCTTTTAAGTTAAGGAGCAGCAAGGAAACAGTCATTCTGGACCAGGCGCTGGTGGCTCATACCTATAATCCCAGCACTTTAGGAAGCCGAGACAGGAGGAGCACTTGAGCCCAGGAGTTCAAGTTCAAGATCAGCTTGGGCAACATAGTGAGACACCCCCCACCCAATCTCATTTAAAGAAAAAGGAAAAAGAAACTGTGTCATTCAAATTCTTTTTTTTTTTAGACGGAGTTTCGCTCTTGTTGCCCAGGCTGGAGTGCAACGGCACAATCTCGGCTCACTGCAACCTTCACCTCCTGAGTTTAAGCAATTCTCCTGCCTCAGCCTCCTGAGTAGCTGGGATGACAGGCATGTGCCACCACACCCGGCTAATATTTGTATTTTTAGTAGAGACGGAGTTTCTCCATGTTGGTCAGGTTGGTCTCGAACTCCCAACCTCAGGTTATCCACCAGCTTTGGCCTCCCAAAGTGCTGGGATTATAGACATCAGCCACTGTTCCTGGCCTCAACTTCTTATATTATAAATGAGAGGACAAAAGAGGTTTGTTACATTTGGAACGATTCATCAAGCAGCAGAAGGGACGCTTTTTAGCCTGTGAATAATTCACACCTGGCCTTTGAGCAACTTAGGTTGCATCCAGAGCCATGGCTTATTTCTAGCAGCTGACTTGAACTGAATGAAGGCCACAATGAGCCAGACAAAGGCCAAGGGCCTCTTTGCCGTTCATAACACCTCCCAGCCAGTTCACCTGAGGTTAGAGATATTTAACATTTTTTGCTTTTCCTTTTTTGGAGAGAGGATCTCACTGTGTCACCCTGGCTGGAGTGCAGTGGTATGATCTCAGCTCAGTGCAACCTCTGCCTCCCATATTCAGATGATTCTTATGCCTCAGTTGACCTAGTAGCTGGGACTACAGGCACGTGCCACCACACCAGGTTAGTTTTTGTATTTTTTGTGGAGACAGAATTTTGTCATGTTGCCCAGGCTGGTCTTGAACTCCTGAACTCAGGCAATCTGTCTGCGTCGGTCTCCCAAAGTGCTGAGATTAAAGGCATGAGCCACTGCACCTGATCTGCAGTATTTTTGAAACACCTCAGAACTCTGTGGTTGCATTAACCATGGCAACCACACTCCTGCTCAGTCTAGCCAGTAATGGGGGGAGGCCAGTATTTACAGCATCAGTTCTTGTTCGCTTGCTTCCTCTCCCTTTCTGCTGTTGATTTATTTTATTGCAAGTTAAATTCCCCTTAAACTTCTGTCTAGCTTTGTTTTGGCCTATCTACTGTGCTAGGAACCAGGCGGCTTTGATTTGAGCTTAATCCTGCTGTAATGTCACTTTCCGAACTTGGAGTTGGCATTTAAGCCCTTTTGCACCTAATTTCCTCATTTGCAATATAGAACTCATGAACCAAGTTTTTAATTTGATGAGATCTTTTTTGTACTGCAAAATATTTTTTGTCTCTCTTTTTTGAAGATGAAGAAATTGAAGATTAGTGAAGTTAAATAAATCACTCAAAACTACCACCTCCCAGGGTTGATAATGACAATGAAGTAATAAGCAAACAACTATGTAATACTCTGAATTGAATTGCCTCTGGCAAAATATCGAAGTAATTAAAGCCTATTTTCTTATCTCGCCTTTCAGCTCCCCACTCATCTCTTAATACTATTCAAATTTGCAGCCAGTTTGCCAGGAAGGAATAGAAATGTTATCTCGTGTGGCTTTTGACATTCTACTTCAGGACAGCTGTATTTGTACACCTTGGGAGATATACACAAGAAGCACTGTTAGTTAGGCAACTTTTAGAAGTATGTAGGTTGCATGCTGGTGTCTCCTCAGATCTAGCCCTTTACTGCTACCATAGAATCGTAATCATAAAAAGTCTAGTACATAGTAAGACGGTGCCTGGAGAAAAATGAACAAGATGTTGGCAGCTTAGAAAACAATCTCTGGATATGAAAGTAATTCTCTGTTCTTCCTAAAGACTTGATCATTTTGAAGGCAACCCCATATGCAACCAAGTGAATTTAGAATGTACATGTGAATAAAGTGAGATTAATTTTCAAATGCTTTCACCTTGGTTATTTTAGTTCAGAAATGCTGGCTTAAATTGTTCTTTTATATTTTAATTTTAATTAATTTTGTATTTTTAGTAGAGATGGGTTTTCACCATGTTGGCCAGGCTGGTCTCGAACTCCTGACCTCAAGTGATCTGCTTGCCTCGGCCTCCCAAAGTGCTGGAATTACAGGTGTGAGCCACTGCACCCAGCCATTTTCATTTTTTCATTTTAGATTCAGGAGGTACACGTGCAGGTTTGTTACATGGGTATATTTTGTGATGCTGAAGTTTGGCTTCTAATGGTCCCATTGCTCCGGCAGTGAACATGTAACCAACAGGTGGGTTTTTAATCCGTATCCCTCTCACTCCCTCCCAGCTTTTGGAATCACCAGTATTTATCGTTCCCATCTTCACGTCCACGTTTAGCTCCCACTTATAAGTGAGAACATGGGGTATTTGGTTTTCTGTGTCTGCATTAATTCACTTAAGATCATTGGCCTAAGTTCTTAAAATAGACCTAGAACTACATCTGGGCTCAGGGCTGCAAACAGGAGTTCAAATGGCAGGGACTCATTAGACCTTCCCAGCATTAGAATTGCTGGGAAACATCTTTGTAATGAAAATTTTCCAGCTCAGAGCACTAGGTATTTTGAATCAATGACAGTGGAATGAGGCCTGAGCATCTGAATTATTTTGAAGTTCCAGATGTTTGTCAGGATCTACTGAAGGGATGCATTGGCCACATATTCAGGTACCTCTTGAGAGGCCTAAAGTGAAGACAGTTTACAGCAAAATTTCTGTGAAAGTCAGAATCCCGGCAGAGAATAGATGGCATAGTCAAACTGGGTAATTTAAAGAAATTAGCAGAGAAGACTTACAAAGTCATGGATACGGTGTAGAGAAACCCACAAGGGATGAAGCTGTAGTCCAAGATTAGAAACGGGAGGGGGCCACCACCACTTTAGGCCCAAAAGGCCAAGGAAAGGAGCCGTTATTGGAAAAAACACAGTTCAGCTGAATGGACAGGGCCACCTGGCAGGATTTCTGGCCCTGTAAAAGGATGCAGCCATTGTCCATCAACAATTATAGCAGCATCATTCACAATAGCCAAAAGGTGGAAACAACCCAAATTTATCAATAAAGGAATGGAGAAACAAAATGTGGCATATATACATACAATAATATATTATTTGGCCTTAAAAAGGAAGGAAATCCTCCTGCATACGACAACATGGTTAAACCTTGAAAACATTATGCTAAATGAAATAAGCCAGACATACAAGGACAAATATATGCTTCCCCACTTATGTGAGGTACACTGAAAAGGCAAATTCGTAGACACAGAAAGCAGAATAAATGTTACCGGGAGCTGGGAGGAGGGTGGATAATGGGGAATTATTGTTTAGTGGGTATGGATTTCTGTTAGGGTTGGTGAAAGGTTTTGGAAAAGGGTAGTAGTGATGGTTGCATGGCATTGTGAATTGTACATCTAAAAGCGGTTAAGGTAGTAAACATTATGCATATTTCACCACACCAAAAAAATGCAGATAAGAAAAGAAAAAGATGCAGACAACCCACAAAAATTCTTCAGAGAGCACCTGAGGGATAAAGTCCCTTATTTTTCATCCTCCCACCGTCCAGTCCACAGCCAGAGTCTCCCGTTGGTTGAACCTGACTGAGACACATGAGCAAGGGAGCCAGTTAACGTATTTCACGAAGATCAGCGTCCAGGGCACAGAACAGGGTAGACACGAGAAGAAGAAGGAACAAAAGGAAGCTAGATAGCATGGGCCCCTTCATTCTATCATCTCCCCTCTGGAGAAAGCATCGAACCTGCTACCTTAGTGTTAGGAAGACTTGGTGTGAGGAAAGCTGATGGCAGGTGATTTTCCTTACCCAGAATCAGCGATATACAACCGGTAAACACAGCAGTGTGTTTTCCAGTGAACCCAGAAAATCTTTGTTTAAATGCCATGTAGTTTATTAATTTATTTATTTACATCTTTGGATCTAGAAATCCTACCTCCTGAAATCTGCCTTAAGAAAATAATCAGAGATATAGACTAAAAAAATGCATAGAAGAATATTCACTGGAACATTATTTATAATCACAAAAAGGAGCAACTAAATGTCCAGCATATACAAGATAATTTTACATAAGAAAGCAGACAGCAAACTGATTTTAAGGTATAATGCCAAATGTGTAAAAAAGAATGGTGCAAAGTACACTGCAATGTTAGAATGGTTGTCTCTGAATGACTGAATTAAGAATAATTTTTTCGAGGTTTATTATTTTTCAACATTTCTGTATTGAACATGATTTGCTTCAATAATCAAGGAAAACCAACACACGTTATTTTTTAAAACCTTGTGGCTGCCTCGCATGATAAATATTCCTAATACAGTGATCTCCAGAATCTACTCTGCCATCCTGTGTAAAATGCATTGATTTACCTGCTGGCCGCCTATTAATTAGAAGGGAAGGAGCCAGGGGAAGAGCAGCCAACTCCCCTGAAATAGACAGCGTGAGTGGCTGAGGGTGCAGCTTCCTTTGATGGAATATTGCTAAACGACGAAATTCTATCTCCTACAAGAAATTATTTCTGCTGGCTGTGCAAACGTCAGGCTGGAGCCTGCCCTTAGAGAGGCGGCTGCATTACTATGTATTTGTAAAATCAGCAAAGCCTATGCATGAACGGTCACAGTGGCTGACTTTACAAGCTACTCACGACAGGCATCTGCACACAGAAAACCATAGCTCAGAGTATATTCAACCTATTGTGTTTCCTTCATATTTCACGTTTTTCCATTTTGAAAAGGTGTTGATTTACATAAGGGAGAATGATCTTTTTGTGTAAAATGGCTTCGTAGACATATGAAAATATCTATTAACTTAAGCTTGGTACAATCTTGCCTACCTTTTGTGCCTTGTTTAACCATTTTTCACCCTTGCACAGCTCACAATCAAGGACAGCAACCTGTCTCATCAGCATTGCAGGGTGTGTGTGGAAATGTGCTTCCAGAAGGAATTGAGCACTGGTTGGGAATGACAGCTTTGGAAGGCCCTCTCCATTGATATTCAGTCCAATTCTTCACAAAGCTTTGGGGTCCCACCCAGGAAAAGGAACATCTGCATGACTCAGAGGCCGTGCTGGGTCTCTCAGTGCTGGGCCACTATGCTTAAAACTGCCTGTTAATGACAATGGCCAAGTCAGTACTTGGTGACACAGAGGCACCTGGCTGTGCTGGCTTGACACCAAGTCATTTCATAAAGTCAGCAGATGGTAAGAGGTTGTAACCCACACATACTGCACTTCTTTCAAACTGAAACTTGGTGAAGTTCCCAAACTTTTTATCCCATCTTTTTCACCAAGAATCATTTGCTGTCAATTTTACCCTTCAAATCATCTTCTGAGGGTGTGATTTTTTTTTTTTTTTTCCGAGACAGAGTCTCAATCTGTCACCAGGCTGGAGTGCAGTGATTTGATCTTGGCTCACTTCAACCTCTGCCTCCTGGGTTCAAGTGATTCTCCTGCCTCAGCCTCCTGAGTAGCTTGGACTACAGGCATGCATCACCATACCCAGATAATTTTTGTTTTTTTAGTAGAGATGAGGTTTCACCATG
>CAUYQU010056543.1:0-52571 GCA_963574635.1 Cheracebus regulus
ATTTTCAGCCAGGGTGGCGCTGTCTCGTCGGAACGGTCGGAGTGCGCGGCGGGCGCGGGGCCTGCGCGGCTTCTGTCTCCTCCGAACGTTCCAGGGCAGAGCGCCCTTTGTGATGAGGTCCCCCCTGAAGCCGGGAGCGCCCCGCCAGTCGGCAGGGCCGCGTCTCCGGATTTAGGAACGCACAGGGGAAATGGAAGGCAGAGGAAATGGGGCGACATAGCAGCCCCGGTTCCTGGGCACCCTGTAGTTTTTGCCCTCAGTAGGCAAAGATTGATCAGAGGGCTGGGACAGAGTTAGGGGCTGGCGGCTTGGGAGAGCGGCTCTGAGCAAGAACTGGGAAAAAGGGGAAGAAGTCAGTGTCCCAGGCGCCTTCCCTTACGACAGCGTTCAAAGCCCTTCAGTCCTTCACATCACTGCGGGAACACGCACGATTAGACACGCTACGTCCATTTTACCCATGGGACACGGAGGACCAGAGAGGGAACCTCCATAGGCTGGCGGTGGGTGACGAAGAAGGTGGGACTAGAACTTGTGGCAGGAGGAGGCATGTAGGAGGGAGCGCAAAACTGCCCCAAGCGCGCACCGGCGGCCTTGTCTCTCATGCGTGCCCGGACGGGATCCTGCAGGGGGCGCGTCAGAGCAGACCTGGGCGTTTCCTAGCTTACCCTTGGCCCCTGTGTTCCTTGGTTTGATGATTTACTCCTTAAACATTTTTTAAAACTATTTATTTTATTTCATTTTAGATTCGTGGGTACATGTGCATGTTTGTTACATGGATATATTGCATAATGGTGAGGATTTGACTTCTACTCTACCAAAATAGTGGCCATTGTACCCTGTAGGTAATTTTTCATCCCTCACTGCCACCCCACCCTCCTCTATTTTGGAGCCCCCAATGCCTATTACTTCCATCTTTATGTCCATAGGTACTCACTGTTTAGCTCTCACTTTTAAGTAAGAACATGCAGTATTCTACTTTCTGAGTTATTTTACTTAGGATAATGGCCTCCAGCTCTGTCCATGTTGCTTCAAAAGACATGATTTCAGTCTTTTTTACTGATCTATAGTATTCTGCATAAGATATTTACCATATTTTCTTTATCCAGTCAACTGTGGATGGACATTTGGGTTGCTTCCATGATTTTGCTATTGTGAATAGTGCTGCGATAAACATCTGAGTACAAGTGTCTTTTTTATATAATGATTTCATTTCCTTTGGGTAGATTCCTAATAGTGGGATTGCTGTGTCAAATGATAGTCCTATTTTAGTTATCTGAGAAATCTCTACACTGTTTTCTATAGAGGCTGAACGAATTCACATTCCCATCAACAGTATATGTGTTCCCTTTTCTCTCCATCCTTGCTAACACCTTTTTTTTTTTTTTGACTTTTTAGTAACAGCCATTCTGACTGGTGTAAGATGATATCATTGTGTTTTTAATTGGCATGTCTCTGATAATGAGTGATGTTGAGCATTTTTCATGTTTGTTGGCCGAGAAACAACTTTTTATTTACTACTTGGCGTAACCTAGCCAGACAAATGCTTTCTATAGTTATGAAAGCAGAATTAAATTTGAACCAATGAATGGCATAATCCTTGACTCCTTCGTCATTTCTGCCCAGTCCTGGACACACAAGCTTTAGGAATAAATGAATGAGTGGGGGCTGGTCCCTGATGAGGCAGTGTGGAGCAGATGGGCCCTTCAGGGGATTGGCTGGTGCTAGAGAGGAAGGGCACACCCAGGAGGAAACGGGGCTGTCACTGGTACACTGGGTTGTTACGATGGTGCTTCAAGACACAAGAGCAAGCCAAGCAACCACACAAATGGGGGCTGAGCACAGCCATGCTTTGGGTTAAGCGGGCATATTGTCATCAAAGACTGCTCCACCTTCCTCTGTCCTAAAGAGGATTGCCCAGATTGCAAGCACAGTCCATCCTGGTACCACTTGTGGTGTTTGGGATGCTTAGAGAATTTCCTTTTCATACCTGACATGCCCAAGTAAAGAGAAATCTCTTTCTTTTTCTCTTTTTTAAATGCCTGATTTAAAGACTGCTTGAATCAACATAGATGAATTAGATAAGTCATTACACAACAATGTCTTTTCCATAATGACTCAATTTCTGACTATGGTGTGACTTGATGTGTTATGTTTTGCTCTGGTTGTTCTAAGGAGGGGAGCTTAGGGAAATGACCTTCTGGGGCAGCTCTAAGATTTTGCCTTTTCTTTTAGCTGGAACCATGTGCTAGAAATATCAGAATATGATGTTTTCCTTTTTTGCTTGGTTTGACATTGTTGCCTAAGATAAGATATACAGTACAGACTGCAGAAACACACAAAATTTCTGCTGATAACACACACTCGTTTCTATGGCCAGGAAGCCCTGATTTGCTCACCTCCTCATCACCATGACCAGGTGTGAATTCATAGGTAAAAGGGCAAGTTTGTTTACTCCTAATTGCTCTTGAACAGAGTGTTGACTTTTTCACTTCCTTGGCTTGTAACTGCTGAGTTCACTAATAAACCCTTCCTTTTAAAAGGGTGAAAAATAAAACTAACAAGAAAGTATCGTAGGGGATAAAGAAGAATCATAAGATACTCACTGTGGGAGTTCAAAAAGAAACTGTTGAAGGTACAAAAGTTCAGCAAAAGATTTAGATCACTGTTGCTACAATAGATATAAGCAACACAGGCAGGGGCCACAAAGGGCAACATTCTAGAATATTTTCAACAATAAAAAAATTCCGTGCAAGCCATTTGAGGGCCCCCATTCTGCTCTGGAAATATCAGTAGAAGCTCTACTTATAAGAGCTTTTTAAAATCTCTGGGCTTTAAATTTCTTTATGCCAATTTTCAAACAGATTATTGAAGTCTGACTGAAGAATAAGATCATAAACATCCCTAGTAATATAACCAATTTGTATTTAAAAAGTGTTTTGAGTTGAGATCAATAAACTGATTTGAAGTCTAAGGTTTCAAACATGAGTAAGACATGAATCTTGAAAATAACCCAATTAAGAAATAAGTAGAAGAAATTTCAACATAAGACAATAAAAGATACGCCCCCCTCCACAGTGAACTATCACCTTTGGCCAAAGTTTCTTTTTCTTGAATCAATTTTCTTATGTTTAATTTTCATATTGTGTAGGAAGGGCAAGGGAGATGGGGCATGGAAGGTCAGAGGTAACTTTCTGGAGAATGTGATCCCCACATTAGGGAGCGTTGGCTGGAAACGGTGGATGAGGTGGAGGTGGATGTGGCTGAAGACCCTGTGGTGGTCTAAACATTTCCCGTGATTTTGTGCTGCTTCAGGTGATGGCCTCTCACATGAAGAAAGAAGCATAAAATCATGGGAAATGTTCAGAGCCCCACAAGCACTTTGGATTTCTCAAAGCATGATGTCTAGAATGAAGGGGGGACGAGGAGGTGGAGATCGGGGTGAAGAACTCAAGAACGAGGAGAGGGAAGAGGGTTTGGGAACCTTGAACAAGCACAGATGGAGAAAGACTTACAGGTATTACATTTTTAAAGATTTTTCTGCTTATATATACTTGAATAAAAACTTGAAAATGCAAAAAGCACAAAGAAGTCATCCCTAATCCTGGAATATAGGCATAAACACAGAATGTTTTTACTTTACAATATATTTTAACGTCTAGCAATACCAGTCACCTTTATCATTATACTTTTGTTAACACTTTCTTGACTCTTTTTGTTTATTCATTAGTGTCTTCAGTTTCAACAAATTTCTATTGGTATTTTTATTTTAATTGTTTGAATTCATGCTAATTCACAATTTTATGCCTCTCTAGAATCATGTACTATCTCTTAATACAATATTTCTCTAATATCTCTTAATATAACAGTACTTTTTCACGTAGATCCTGGCTTAAGTTTCTTAAAGAGTTTCTTCTCAGAAATTGTTTTGTTATTGCTATTGGGAATTTTTTTTTCCCATTTTTTTCCCTCATAGTTAATTCCTGGCTGATGAAATCCTGATTTTTCTATTTTTAGTTTAGCGTGTCAATTTCTATTTATTTTATATTTTTTGTAGATTTATTTTGTCTAGACAATCATAACTGGAAATCATAATAAACTTTGTCTTTTTTCTTTTCATTATTTGTGGCATTTGTTTCTTTTTCTTGTCTAATTATTAGACTGTCTGAAATTTTGCTTAATAGGAATGAGGGGAGCATGTCTCTATGGTTTTACTCTTAGCTATGATGTTGGCTGTTATTATTGTCTTTAAAATTTTTAATTATTTTAAATGGAAATTGTTTTAAATTAAGTGATCTTCTAGGCTTAGTTGACTAAAAGCTTTAATCAGGGCTTTGAAAATTTGTATTCAACTTTGTCATAGGAGTCTTTGGCATATATTAAGATGATTATATGCTTTTTCTTCTTTGACATTTTGGTATGATGAAGCATATTAATACATTTCCTGATATTCGGCCATCTTTGAATTCCTGAGTATACAATATACTTATATTTGTTAATGTGCTTCATTTATCTAATTTTCTTTGAATTTTCATTTATATTTGCAAATGAAATTATGAATGAATCTTTACATTTACTAACTCTGTCTTATAGAAATTATGCTAGCTTGCTGGGCATGGTGACTCATGCCTGTAATCCCAGCATGTTGGGTGGCTGAGGCTGGCAGATCACCTGAGGTGAGAAATTCAAGACTTGCCTGGCCAACATGGTGAAATCCTGTTTTTACTAAAAAAGTACAAAAAACAAAAACAAACAAACAAACAAAAAAACTAGCCAGGCAATGAGCACTGGGTTGGAACCTGTTCTAGTGCATGCCTCTGTCTGCCCTGGTCTCACTGGCTGCTAGCAGTGCCCATATGTGGAGTCACTCTTTCCCCAGGGCAATCAACACTCTTTTTTCCTTTCCTCCCCAAACCTACCCTTCTAAGGAAGACACTGTCAGTGTTTCAGAGGTGGTGTGACTTTCTAAATGAAGATGGCCTCTCAGGAAAACCCATGTGATTTTTTAATCCTAACTTATCTTACATCGTAATGGAAACTTCTCTCATTTTAAAGGACTGCTGCTTGCACACAAACTCAAGTTCAATTTCCAGGTAGATGTCTCTCTGGTAGAGTCACACATTACAGAAGAATATAGAAATATGTTCTGAATCTTTATTTTCTCTTATGTTGGAGCCACAACAAAATAATCACATTTATGCCTTTAAGCTCCTAACTGCACCCTGATTAGTTGATTTGCTATTTGTATATTCTTCTCTAATATTGTCTGTGCCTGTTTAACCATCTCTGAACTCTCTTTTCCTAAAATTAACATTCCTACCGAATGCTAATATCCCATTGCCTATTAAAAAGTCTCCAAAAATTATTTGGAAGAATGTTATTTGCCTTTTAAAAGTCAGCTCATTGCCTGGCAATCTAAGATCCTTCAACCTTATCTTGCTCATAATTCTACTACTATCTATCATTAGTTCTTTTGAGCTAATCGTGCCCCAGGAGACATGACGACATTTGGCAAGTGGAGAACAGTTTCATGGATATCAGAGGTCCTGTTACACATCCCACAATGTGCAGAACAGCAGCTGCCCACAACAAAGAAGTGCCAGGACCCAATGCCAATAGTTCTGAGGTTGAGAAAATCTGCTCTAGACAATGAGGAAGGGGATGCCCTCAGAACCACCTGGGAAGTGCCCACCAAATGATTCTGATGTACCCCATTTCTGGTTGAGCATAACAGTCCTAGAACAGGGTAAGATCATCTCCTGAATGAAGTTATTCCCATTTCTCCAAACACCGCTACTTGTTCTTTCCTTTGGCTTAATTATATTATTGTAGAATGGTTTCCAGGAATAACAGTTTTCTTTGATTGTCTCCTCCATGCATGCTTTTTCTGTCGGAGGGTCTCCTCTGGGAAGATTAAATGGTGTGAGAAGCACGCAGAGCACCTCTGCCTCATGACCCGGAGTGTGAGATCCTCTGTGAAAGGAAGCCTACTCTCCTTCCTTTTTCTGGAGTCAAAGCACTTTGGAGTCTGAGGCCATGCCTCACGCAGCTCACAGTAATGCAGGGAGGCACTGGTCTACAGAGTCACCCACTGAGTGATTAATACTAAAGCGTTATCTCTTTTCATTTCACCACCACCAGGCGTAGTAAGGTGGCTTCAGTAACAGCCAGCTAAAACTCTCAAAACCGCAAATATCTCCTGAGAGCAGCAAATAACAAAGTAAAAAAAAAAAAAAGGAAAAAAAAACCCTTTCCTTTCTGAGAACATTTCCTTTCTCAGAAAAGAAGGTGCTAAAATCACTTTTTCTTGTAAAGTGGTAACTAGAAGTAACCATTGATCACAACTACTAATTCAGTTGCTCTAAAAGACATGTCATCTTAGACATGGTTTCTAGGCTATTTTACCCTTCCTTTCACCCAACACACATGCAGGTCTTCCTCTCCATGTGCTCAAGTCTGGAGAAATGACCTATCACACAAGTTTACATCTTTTCTTCAACCTGAAATAAATGTAACCTGAAATCAACACAAAATCCACTCATACCTTTTGACTACATTGGTGGTTCTCAAACCTGGCTGCACAGAATAATTAACTGAGAAGCTGAGGAAAATACATAACACCCAGTTGATTCTGGGTGAGACCCATGGGGCAGATCAACTCCTATATTATTTCCAACCTTAAAATTCTGTGCTCTGACAATACCTATTTTGGTAAGGCTAGTGAGATTGGTGAGCCATTGATGTCAAATGGAATGGTTAGCTTGGCATGGTGATTCTGAGGGCCCATTTCTTTACAGGTATCAAAACTCTTTAAAAAATACCTAACTTTGGGCCAAGAATGGTGGCTTACACCTGTAATCCCAGCACTTTGGGAGGCTAAGGAAGTAGGGTTGCTTGAGCCCAGGAGTTTGAGACCAGCCTGGACAATATAGTAGTATCCTGTCTCTACGAAAACATTAAAAATTAACCAAGTGTGTTAGAGCCCGGGGTATCAAGGCTATAGTGAATCATGATTGCACCACTGTGCTCCAACCTGGGTGACAGACAGAGTGACACCCTGTCTCAAAAATAAAAAGAAAGAAAGAAAGAAACAAGAAAAGAAAACAACACCTAATTTTTGACTCTGCAGTTCTAATTCAAGGCACTTATTCTTAAGAGATTATTAATGGTGTACCATTAGTAATATCTAGTTATATAACAGATATCTAGTTATAATGATGTTGACTCCAGTGTTACATAAAACAGAGAAAAAATGAAATTCATGGAATATTTAAATAAATCATGATACAAGCATACAATAAAATGTGATGCAGACATTAAAATAATGTTAAAGCATTTATGCCATAGGAAGCTATTTACAGAATAACATGTGAAAAAGTTGGTAATTTATTTTAAAAATTAAATAATATGGCCGGGCATGGTGGCTCACACCTGTAATCCCTGCACTTTGAGAAGCCAAGGCAGGCAGATCACTTGAGGTCAGGAGTTTGAGATCAGCTTGGCCAACATGATAAAACCCCGTCTCTACTAAAAATACAAAACATTAGCTGGATGCATTGGCAGGTGCCTGTAATTCCAGCTACTCAGGAGGCTGAGGTGGAAGAATTGCTTGAACCTGTGAGGCAAATGTTGCAGTGAGCCAAGATCACACCACTGCACTCCAACCAGGACACCAAGAGTGTAACTCTGTCTCAAAAATAAATAAATAAATAATATATATATATACGTGTACACACACACACACACACGCATATACTTGTAAGGTTATAGAGCAAAATGATAATGGTTTGAGTGGTGGGATTACAAGTAATTTCGATTACTCTCTTTTTTGGTTTTTGTTTTCTGTGACTACTATTATTGCTTTAATTAAGGTTATTTTAAAATCATTATCTACTCTAGCTCCTTCTAGATATGCATGTTTAAGCCTTAAACTCTTCTCTATACCTTTGTGTCCCAAACTGCACCGTGATAGTGCTTAGCTGCAATCCCAGGTTTACAAGAAGTACTGAGCTCAAACCAGCAAACATGGGTGGGCTCCACTCAGTGTCCTGACCTAAGGTCACCCAACACAAATGGAGGAGACATATTCCTTATAAAGAGTGCAATCCAAGCCAAAGTAACATAAGTGCTCTACGAATGTGTAACCAGGATGCAGTACTCAAAGGGAAGTCCCAAGCCACGAGGAATGCACAAAACCCTCCCAAACCAAGTGACACTGGAGAATGAGAAGGGCTCCCCTGGTGGAGAATGACAGGACAAAGTTCTGTAGAGACAATGGGAACATAAGCACTGAGTTCTGAATGTATGTGGCATATTTGGGAAAAATAGAAGATTTGGGTCTGAGTGTCAAGTATGAGGATAAAACGCATGTGTTGAAAAAGAAATCTGGGGAAATTCCAATGCTTACTGTACCTTTGTGTGAAGCAGAGAAAAGTACCTCATTTTCTGAGCAAACTCAAGCTCCACCCAGGTCATAGAACTGACTTAATAATAGGAGGACGGGTTGGGTTTTAGTTGCCACTTACTCCAACAGTAGGGCACATTCCTGCAGTGTACAACCTGAACAACAGTTCCTACCACAATACTGTGAGGTAAGGATACAGAGATCAAAGAAGGTAAATAATTTGCCCATATTTGGAGTAAGGACATGCATCCAGAGTGAAGACTCTTAAGCAATGAATGTGGATATGGTTCTATGGGCTGTGGGAACCATTGCTGTTTATTGAGGAGGAAATTAAATTGAGTGCACTTAAGATGAGGGCAAACGTGGAGAATAATTAGGAAGCTATTGTAATGCTCCTGGTGAGAGATGATGAGGACTGAATTGGGACAGTGGTAGTGAGTAATGAAAGAAATGAACTAGTGTGATGGATATTTTGTAGGTACTATGAGTGAATTTGCAGGTGAGGTCAAGTGAGGAGGAGTGACAAGGAGGACTGGCTTGATATGGGTCTTGAAGCCATCAGCATTTGCTGATAGTTGAAGTTGTGGGAATCCAGGAGAGTCCCTAGAAAGAGAAGGAAAGAGAGATCTTTAGAAAATGCCTACATTTAAGAAGAATCAGTGAATAAACCCAAAAATGCAATCAGAGTGATGGGAGGGACACAACGAAGAAAGTAGGGTGTCATGGAGGCCAAAAGTAGTGTCAAAGAGGAAGTGGTCAAAGTGTCAAATGATACCAGTGTAGAACAGATGAGAGCTGACAATATTCCATTAGCAAGTCAGTCGGAGGGCAATCCATTACCTTCAATTAGCAGTTCAGGAGTATTGCAGAGAAATCAAACTCTAAGGCTCCAAGGGGTAGGTGTGTGGCGGGGGTGGCGAAGGCCGGAGTAGAGGTCTTTTGTAAGAATTTGGGCAGAAAAAGGAAGGAGAGAGGTAGGGCAGCAGTTTCATAAGAACGTGAAGATCAGGGCAGGCTTCAGTTATAAGGGCATGTATGTCTAGAACATGCTCAGTGAGCGATGCCACTATCTGAAGCTGATAGATACAGACGTCAGAACTGAGACATAGAAGAAACCTTTGAAAGGTGAGGCTGTATTGGGAGCTGGGAGGATTGAGAGATCAAACCTAGAACACAAGTGGAGGGGCTGAGCCTGGAAAAGAGGCATGCTTTTCCTAGGGAGGAGGAGTAGGGAGGAGGGAGGAGATGGGTGAACGTTCTGGGAAATGTTGAGTTGTGCAAGAGAGCTGGTGATGGTGTACCAGCAAGAGTCCATTTTCTCAATGGTTAGGAAATAAAAGCAGTGTCTTATAGCAACGGACATCATGATACATTTTCACATCTGAGCCAAATAGAACATCTGAAGAGATGCTGTTGGAATGGAAAGGAAAGAAGCTTTGCGCGAGTAGAAGGGTCAATCAGAAGTGTGGCAGGCACTCTGACTGCAGTTGGATAAATTGAGCTAGTTAGATTTATGAGGAGAAAAGTTATCTTTATCTTGTTCACCATTCCACTCCCATGATATAACACAGTGCCTGGCCAGAGCAGATGTTCAAAAATATTTGGTTGATGGATGACTTCTGTAATTGTGCTAATCAGTAAAATGAGGTAAATTTCACCAGCACATATTTAGTAGCCAATGGAGAAAACAAAATTAGGGAAAGAGAAGATGTAAGAAATGGGAGCCCCACTCCGGGGCCACTGCAAAGGCAGGGTCATTTTGCTGTTGATGCTGGTTAACTTCCCCCCTTGTCACTCTCAAGTGATAAAGAGGGAGATATGTCACTCTGAGTTCAAAGACATTTTCCACTTCAGCTCTTTTGTCAGTTTCCTGTTCTCAAACCTGTCCACCAAGCTCATTGCAATCCATCATATGCACAGACAATTTCTGTTACTTGGGGATGCATGACCGGCACAGATTACCTTAGGCTGGGATGAAGCATGGGCAGGGGACCTCTCCTAAGCTCAACAGAGCTGTGAAGCCATCCACAGCCCCCAGTCCTGGGTTTGCTCTTCATTAGGGGCTGCAGTGCCTTGCCCTTGACTATCCTTTTTGCAAATAAGATTTTTCTCTTTTAGCTTTTAGTTCACCTTTAATTTCTCTCCTGTAATTACTTACCTATCTATTCTCTTTGGCATAATCTCGGCTCCTCCACTCAACCCCCATTTCTCTTCTGGTCTTTGAAGCATGAAGACTTTTCCCTCACCTGGGATCTACACCTTACTTTGGCTTCTGGTGGAAACATTTGCCCCAGGAACCCATGGCTTCACCAAGGTAGCTGATGTTCCCTTGAGCTCACCTTACATGAAAATGTGTGAATCTCATTTCCATAAGGGGTATTCTCACCCTCGTTCAATTTTCCTGTGCTGAATTACACATTTCCAAAATGACTTTTGGGGCATGATCTCCTGATTGAGTTTCCTGGGAGGCCCCACTGATACCCTTCTAGGAAGTGAGTGATTCTTCCAGCCCCTTTTCTTGATAATGTCAGCCTGGCTGTCTCACTCACACTTCCACCCCCAGCCCTCTGCATACTTTTGAACTCCTTTCAGGTCATCAGCTTTTCTGTCCCATCTTGAAGGCTACATTTTAGAATTTCTGATGTATCTTAGAATGGAAAAAAATAGATGATTTTTCTACTTGTTTTTCTGTAAAGCAATCCTTATATATAGATTATGGCACCCACAAATGACAATGTCCAACACAAAGACATATGGAAGAATTTCTCCATATTTGAGGTCAGAGTGTCTTGCAATTTTAATAAGGAGGCTGGTGGCTTCCTTTCAGGTGGTGGAAGCTCATTTCTTGGGTCATGTCATTTACTCTGCGAGTTTTTTCCTCTCCTAGTTCCATAAAGCAGCAGGCTAGAGAGAAAAGATTCACGTAGTTGGTGAAGACACTACATTTTATGGTACTGTTAGGTATGAGAGTTTGTGTAGCTTGGTCAGAATAAGGTGAATTGTGTCAAGGAAACCACAGACATGTGGCTTGTAGTGTTGTGTTGGTGGAAACTCAAAATGTTGAAAGAACATTCACTGCCTGTCCTCATGGTGGACTTAAAATCCACATCTCTGTATGGTACATAAATGTAGACCTCCCATGACCACGGTCCTCCTTGTCACAAATAAGACTGGGGAGGCATTGCTGCCAGTGGGAGAGGCCAGTATGTGACCTCAGTTCTTCCCACGTTATGACACAGAGACCCCTGTCTGTATTAATCCACTCAGACTGCCGTAACAAAATACTACAGTTTTCGCCTCTGCATTTGCCCACACAACCGTCTCGCATATATCAGCTCCTTAGGCTTTCCGACGCTGCTGGTTTCACAACCTGAATCCCATTTTCTAATTGGCCTTTTGGGCTGGGGAACCAGGTCAGGACTGCTAATGGCGCAACTGTCTTGGGGACACCATGGGAAGCTGCATTTGGGAATGATTCCTGAATGTCTCCCCCATGGCCCTGACAGTTCCTTGCACCATGTGTGGGGCAATCTTTATAGGCCCTCCAGCCTCCTGAGCTCCTTGGCTCCAGAGCGACTGAGGCCAGCCCAGTAAGAAGCAAAGCCTCTTCCCAGGCCTGCTGACCTCCATTCACAGGGGCACAGAGGGTCCCTTGGGCTTAGAGTAAGATGGTCGCTCCTGCCTCTAAGCCTTCTATGAGGGATCTGATTCCCACTCTCCTCCCCCTGCTCTCATGCCCTTACCACCATGCTCTTCCTTGAGACCTCAAGTCTAAGCCTATGATCCCTTTTATCCCTGGAATGCCACACACCTCCAGATTACCCCTCGTCTCCCACTTGCTACATTACCCTACTCTCAAAATCTCTGTAACACTCTGGAAATACCCAATTCCATTTCTGTCCTCCTTCCATCCCTCATTCTCAGAAACCTTCCCCAGTTTCTCAAGAACTCACCCTGCCCCCTTGCAAAGTCCCCTCCTCTCACACTCTTCTGTGCAGTTTTCCTTTTGCTGGGTCTTCCCTGGGTGCTGTGCCCCGCTGCCCTCTCAGGAGGGCTTTTCTGCACAGTTCTCCAATCACGGAGGGCTGCAGGTGCCACTGGTGTGGTCCCTGCTGCTTCTGGTCACAGCTGAGTCTCCTGGCACAAGCAGCAGCACTCCTGCCCCATTCGCCCCATGTCACTTCTCCTCCTCAGCTCTCAAAGGCTCTGGTCCTGGGTCACTGTCACTCCACTTGAGATTCATCCTGCTTGTCAACTTCAGAAGGCATACAGGTGATCTCCTCCATGTGACCCTTGTGATCTCCTGTGCCCTCCGCCAGCGATCTCACCCAGCATTCAGCCCCAGGCAGGCCCTGGATCTCCACAACACTGATGACCACAAGCCTGGCCATCATCTCAGCCTCCAGCCTTGCTCTCTTCTACCTCTGCCTCTTTCCTTCCTGGCCCTTTCTTCTGCTACCTCAACTCCAACAGTCAACATAAAATCCTTTGACCCACACATCTCTTCATTGTCCTTCCTTCCTTCACGCTTTCAAGTGAAATTCCATCCTCCTAACCCCCTTGCACACAACCTCAACGCCCTCATCTCTCTTTTGCTTTCTGCTTCCCTGACTGGTATCTCACCTGGTGATACCTAACTCCTGCCTCTGTATCTGCAGCTGTGTAGCTGATGGACCTAGAGGGAACCCTGAATCACGCTGAGGGTCATCATTTCAAGTTCATGCCCACGTACCTCCAGGGCATCCCTGCTGTGGTCTGACTTCCTGCATGGACTGAGTTCTTTCGCACTCCCACCGTCCTAGAGGATGATTTCACTACCACTCTTTCTGTTTAAACTGCCAGTACCTCTTCCCATCCTCACCTTCAGTCAATGACCTTCTGAGAAAGCAGAAGCCACTGGAAAAGCGCTTTTGCAGACTTCCACCAGCACTAGCTCCCAGCATCTGCACACCCTTGCTTCGGCTTCCCATCACCTACCAAGGACGGTCCATGCATGTTTCTGCCAAGGCTCAGCTCTTTCCTTATGCACTAGATTGAGGCTCTGCTCACCTGCCCCAGGAGGCTGCTGCAGCACTTCTCCCTTGCCTCTTGGCATCCTCTTAAGTTGAACACATTGATTACTATTTCTTCCATTAAAAACAAGCATTGTCTCCTGTTCCTAGTCCCTTCCAGATTTTCCTTCATTTTTTTCTTCTCCTTTGCAACAAAATTCCCTGAAATAGTTCTATTTACTCATTATCTTTAATTCTTCCCCTCCCCCACATTATCTGGAAACCACTCTAAATAGGCCTTCATTCCTACCATTCCAGAAACACTAACTTCTCAAGTTTCCCATAATATGGTGTTGCTAAATCTAGTGATTTATTCCCAATCCTCATCCTACGTGCATGGCAGTTAGCAGTTAATCTGGCTGGTCATTCCCTCCTCTTTAAAAGACTCCTTACTTTTAGATTCTGCAAACTCCTGGGTTTCTTTCTATCTAACTGATCTCTCTGTGTCTCTATTGCTAGTTCTTTTTTTTTTTCCTACCCAATTTCTTACTGTAGGAGGGTCCCAGGGCTCATTTCTGGTTATTTCTCTCTCTTGGTGATCTCATCTAGTTTCATAGCTTTAAATAAAATCAATATGCTTGTGATCTCCAACTTTTTTTTTTTTTTGACATAGCGTCTCTCTCTGTCAGCCAGGCTGGAGTGTAGTGGTGCAATCTCAGCTCACTGCAGCCTCTGCTTCCCAGGTTCCAGTGATTCTCTTGCCTCAGCCTCCCAGGTAGCTGGGATTACAGGCACACATCACCACGCCAAGCTAATTTTTGTATTTTTAGTAGAGATGGGGTTTCACCATGTTGGCCAGGCTGGTCTCAAACTCCTGACCTCAAGCGATCTACCCGCCTAGGCCTCCCAAAGTGCTCGGATTACAGGCTTGAGCCACCATGCCCAGCCCAGGTATCCCTTGCCTGTACCTGTCCCCTGAGCTCTAAATAGCCCATTTAACCTTGCCATTTGGATATTCAAGAAAGTTGTCAGATTTAATATATTCCAAATGGAGCCCTATTTCAAATCTCCTCCACCTATGGCCTTTCTTTTCTCAGTAAATGCCAGTTTCATCCTTTCGGCCAAAAACCTGAGATCTTCCTTTCCTCCTTCTTTCTTACTCAAACCCAATTCAGTGACAAATTCTGTCAGCTTTACTTTTAAATTATATCCAGAATGTTACCACTTATTAGGACCCTACCTCGACCACGCAGGTCTCAATCTGTCATTCAGGTGACACAATAGTTCCCAAATGTCCCCCTTCCATTTTTGACACTCTCCTTAAACTTACCAGCCAGAGGTACCTTTTATAGACCTGTCTCAGGTTTTAGGTCACACTCCTTGAGCCTCCAAAGGCTCCCATATCTGGTAGAGGAAAAGCTAAATCAAGTCCTTACAACAACCAACTTACCCCTCCCATCATGTCCCCTTCAGCTTCTGACACAGATCCTACTTGTGTCTCCCTCCCTCTCTCTCCTCCTGCCTCACCTGGTTCCTGCCTGCATCCTGAACATGCCAGGGACGAACATTCAAGACCTCTGCATCAGCCATTTCTTCTGCCTGGTATGCTCACTTCTAGCCAGTTTTCATGATGTGCTTCCTTACATTCTTTGTCTTTCTCAAATATCACCTTCTCAGTGAAGTTTTCTCTGGCTCATCTCAGGTTTGTTACCCACCCAACCACCCCAAGTTCAACACACACCCACTCCTCACTCTTCACTGTTTGACTCATCTCAGCACCCATCATCTTTCTTCCATTACTCCATTTTATCTTATTTATTGCCTCTCCACCAATCCACAAGGGCAGAGGTTTTGTCTCCTTTACACCCTGGCCCTCAGTAAGATTTGAAGAATGGATACATAGATAGATGACTAGATGAATAGATGTATGGGTGGATGAATAGACAGGTAGATGGTTGTACAGATGGTTGGGTGGATGAAGGGATGGGTGAGTGGATGTACAGATGGATGGGTGGATGAAGGGATAGTTGGGTGGGTGTACAGATGGATGGGTGGATGAAGGGATAGGTGGGTGGGTGTACAGATAGATGTGTGGATGAAGGGATAGGTGGGTGGGTGTACAGATGGATGCGTGGATGAAGGGATGAGTGGGTGGATGTACAGATGGATGGATGGATGAAGGGATAGGTGGGTGGATGTACAGATGGATGGATGGATGAAGGGATAGGTGGGTGGGTGTACATATGGATGGGTGGATGAAGGGATGAGTGGGTGGATGTACAGATGGATGGATGGATGAAGGGATAGGTGGGTGGGTGTACAGATAGATGGATGGATGAAGGGATAGGTGGGTGGGTGTACAGATGGATGGGTGGATGAAGGGATGGGAGGGTGGGTGTACAGATGGATGGGTGGATTAAGGGGTCAGGTGAGTGGCTGTATAGATAGGATGGGTGGATTAAAGGATGGGTGGGTGTACAGATGGGTGGATGGATGAAGGGATGGGTGGTTGTATGTACAGATGGTTATGTGGATGAAGGGATGGGAGGGTGGGTGTACAGATGGATGGGTGAATGAAGGGATGGGTGGGTGGGTGTACAGGTGGATATGTGGATGAAGGGATGGGTGGGTGAATGTGCAGATAGATGGGTGAATGAAGGAATGGATGGGTGGATGTACAGATAGATGGGTAAATGAAGAGAAGAGTAGGTGGGTGTACAGATGGATGGGTGAATGAAGGGATGGGTGGATGGGTGTACAGATGGATGAGTGAATGAAGGGATGGATGGGTGTACAGATGAATGAGTGAATGAAGGGATGGGTGAGTGTACAGATGGATGAGTGAATAAAGGGATGGGTGGGTGGATGTGTAAATGGATGGGTGAATGAAAGGACAGGTGGGTGCACAGATGGATGAGTGAATAAAGGGACGGGTGGGTGAGTGTACAGATGTATGGGTGAACGAAGGGAAGGGTGAGTGGATGTATAGATGGATGAGTAGATGAAGGGAAGGGTGAGTGGATGTACAGATGGATGGGTGGATGAAGGGATGGGTGGGTGGATGTACAGATGGAGGGGTGGATGAAGGGACAGTTGGGTGTGTGTACAGATGGATGGGTGGATAAAGGGAAGGGTGGGTGGGTGTACAGATGGAGGAGTGGTTGGATGTGCAGATGGATAAGTGAATAAAGGACAGGTGGGCGGATGTAAAGACAGATTTGTGGATAAACAAACAGATGATGAATGGAGAGATGAATGAATGGATGGATGGGTAGGTGAACAGGCAGATGAGCTTTAACTTGCTACTGTTTTACCCAGGTCTCAACTAATGACCAATATTCTGTTTGAAAATCTGGGCAAAGGCCCTGGGACACTGTTTGTACCATGATTAGTGAATATCATCCACATTTGAATTTTACCTGAAATCTTTAAAATATCAGCACAGAACTTTCTTGAGACTGGAATTATAGGCAGAGCACTGAAACTAGTTAATACCTTTTGTCTCTCATCCAAGTTCTTCTTCATCTCAAACTAAATTCCATGTCCCTGAGTCATCTACTTTAGCCTCGTCTCATTCCAATACAACCTTATTTTTCCCGCCCACCCACTCATTCTCCCACTGCTCCCCGCTGGACCAACCATATACACTCTACTCTCTGGAATCCCTATAGATTGATTGATTCATATATTCACGCCATAAATTATTTATTGAGTTGTCATTACATGGGTATACAATAGTGAATACAATAAATGCATTTCCTGATCTCATGAGACTCGCAGTCTAGAAGAAAACAGATACTGAACAAATACATGAGTGAAGAGTGGCACAATAGGAGACTATCCTGGGTTATTGGAACATATAAAAAGGGAAATGCTTTGAGCCTAGAGAGTTCCTGGGGAAGTCATTTAAGCAGAACCCTGAAGGATCAGTAGGCTAGGGTGGGGTACTTGGGAAACAGGGCAGAGGGCAGAAGGAACACTTACTGTTCCATTGTTAATGGGCTTCCTTCCCCCTACGGTCTTCAGAAAGAACACTCTTGACTTCACTGAGACCCGAACCTCCTCTGAGGACTCGGTGCCTGCTGTAGGGGCTGCTACTTCTCCCCCATTTTATGTCTCTGAGGTGTGCTTACAGAGGCCAGCAGTCTTCTTCATTTCACTGTCAATTTCCAAACAGCATAGAACTTTCTGTTTTTGCTTTTTCTAACGCTCATTTCCAGTCCCTGTGTCCTGCCCACAAGCCACCCTCCATATCTCTGAAATAACTTTGAAAAGTCATTAGTGACTGTATTTATGGCTGATGGAAACTTCTTTGTCGTTTTCAACCTTAACCACTTGGAGGCATTACCATTACTATATTTGCCACTGCCTCTTATACAAGCTCTCTCTACCCTCTCTCTGTGTTTCTTGCTGTCAGGTCGGCAATATTTTTACTTTCCTTTGTGGGTGGTTTTTCTCCTCTGACCACTGAAAAGTTTCTGATACCAGGGCTCTATTCTTGTCCCTTGTGTTTCTTGCTCTGTTTTCTCTGCCTGAGTGACCTCAACTTTAACTGTAGTTTTTGTATATTGGCAAAATTTGTATATTGACAAATTACTAATGAATGGGTCTAGCCTAGAATTTAGCTGACATATATTTCTAAGAGTATGTCAAAATGGTCTCTTAGTATCATCACATTCAAAGTTGAACTCACCGTGCCTTTTTTCTTTTCTATCAGGTGTTTCTCCTCCAGTATGTGATACCTCTGGGAATGATTCTTTACCATCCCAACTTGAGAGCTGTCCTAAATTCCTGCTCTTCTTTCCATTCCAATGTAAAATAAGTTAATGCATCCAACTAATTCTGCTTTTAAGCACAGAAATACAATTTGTTCTTCCTTCCTTCTTTATTCTAACATTTGTTTTCTAAATTCTAGTCCTTATCATTTATTGGTAGGGTTACCATAGAAGCCTCCTAACTGGTATCCCAACTTCTTGTGGGCCACCTCTGATTGTCTATGCTATTACCATAAGAATATAGGACCTAAACTGACTCTTGCATTTAATTAGAATGAAGATTGGGTTGCATAGGATTATGGGGTAAAAGGAAAACCTTCCCCTATTTCTCTTCCTTCATCTTCATCTCTTTTCTCATTACATATTCCTATCAACCACAGTTCCTTGGCTCACTATTAATCCTCAAATATTCTCCTGAGTTCTTCCATAGACAATCGAACAATGCCATGAACATGACTTCTGTGAAAATACTTAAGGTCAAATTAAAATAAAAAAGTTAAATTTCATTTATATATTTCTCTTCATTTTAGAAAATCTGCCTTTAAAGAATGGTGAGCCATACCTGAACCTGCTGGGATTTTCAGTGGGGATCCTGTCCTGCACAAATGTTCAGATGTCCATCATCCCATTTCCCAACATACTGTTTCCTTAATGTAGCTCTTTGTTTGAAGATCCACAGATTGTGTCGCACTTTTTGTCATATAATTTCAACATGCAGTACTATATTTTGTTCTTTTAATAAAACTATGATTTAATTCATCTATCTTAAAAAAATTCTTATATTGGAAAAATGTTATACATTAGTTTTTGTCTTCTTATAATAATCTGTAAGATCATCTTTGCTTTATACTCTATTCTAAATGTAAAATATCTCATAATCACTTATAATATTAGGTCAATGCATTATTATTTTAAAGTGTTCTGTGTTCAACAAGGCTCAGAAAATGCTGAACTCAAGACCTCTGAGGACCTCTGTCATTTCCAGAAACATGTTGAGTTTTTGCTTCAAAAAGCATTTCTTGAGTAGTCTGTTCTGTGGGGTACATGATAATCATACTTCTCTAAGCATATGTGTTTGTTTTGAAATGCCTTATCTGTCTCTGCGAAAGCTGTCAATATATCTGTGTTAGCACGGGATGTTCTAGAAAGCAGGAAGTTTACATGTGACCTATTCCTGTAATGTGTCTGTCTCTATGATGCATTCAGAGCTAGTCACCTCAGTCACAGCACGAGGACACAAGGTGGAGCACTAGCATTTCCTTACTGAAAACAGCCTACACCAACTTCCTTACCCACAGCCAAAGGCATCCACCTAAAGACTGATGCAAAATAGACAATAAACGCAGAGATTAGGTAGACAGTATCACTCTAAGAGCAGGTGTTGGAGTTGCCTTGATTAGACTTTGCATCCTGGCTTTCCTGCTCACAATGTGGCCCCCATATCCCTGTGCCTCAATTTCCTATTTAATAAGAATAATAATGTCACAATGCATGGGTGAATATCAGCAGTTGTGCCAATAGGGAAAGGCTACCTGGGACTAGGCATGTTCTAAATGATGGCTCCATCTTCCTTTCTCTTTGCCAACCACGTGTGCAGACAACATGGTGCTGGCCAAGTGGAAACCCTATTTGCATAATAAGATTAGGGTGGGGTGGCCAGCCTTTTCCACCTGTTATGTGAACTTCACACTTGGTCCAACCAACCCTTGGGCCCTGTAGAAATCAGACACTGCCTCCTCAAGTCTGCCTGTAAAATCCAGTGCACTCCCATTCTGGACTGGAGTTCCCATTTGGAAGTCCCTCTCACAAGAGAGAGAGCTGTTCTCCTTTCTCTTTCTTTTGCCTATTAACCCTCCACTCCTAAACGCACTCCTTGTGTGTGTCCGTGTCCTTCATCTTCTTGGTGTGAGACAACAAACATCGGGTATTTACCCCAGACAATGATGCTGCTTCACCCAGGCATTTCTTTCTATTGATAACGCTTTCAACCAATTGCCAATCAGAGAATTTTAAAATCTACCTATAACCTGGAAACCCTCCTACTTCAAGGTGTTCCGCCTTTCTGGTCCGAACCAAGGTGTATCTTAAACGTATTTGACTGATGTTTCATGTCTCCCTAAAGTGTATAAAACCAAGCACCACCTCTACTACCTTGGGCACATGTTTTCAGGATATCCTGAGGGCTATGTTATGGGCTATGGCTTGTCTCAGAATAACTCTCTTCAAATATTTCACAGAGTTTGATTCCTTTTTCATCAACACAAGTCGCAGAAACCATCTGTGGCTTTTGCTCTCTGAAGAGGTTTCCAGGAGCTTAGTATTCATACATTTCCCTAAAGGAGACAAGGCTATAGAAAGAGGGAAGAGCATGTGTGGAGCAAATGGTTACACTTTTGGGAGACTTTAGTTAGTGCTCAGTAAATCTATGTTTTATATAAGATAAGGTGAATGCTTGAAGAAAAGGGGAGTAAATAAAGACTCAATTATGCAGATGTCTCAGGGTAGGTGGATGAATGATTTATTCTAAGGACAATTGACATGCCTTTGCTTTATGAGAGTATATACATATTGAAAAGTTTCAAGGCCAGCAAAGAACAATTTGTGAGGGCAGCCATCTGGCCATGCTTGAGGCCTTTTGCCTTTCCATGGGGGTCTGGCTAATGTATAATGTTTTGATGCCAGTTTGTGCAACAATAACCACTCATCTGGGAAAAGGATGGAGGTGCTCAGTGACTCAGTGTGCAGGCTTAACTCTCTCTTTGGTATAATATGTTTGGGGATCTTGAGATTCTTAAATGTTTACAGTTCCCTGTCAAATATAACATCCTTCTTCACTGCCCTGACTTATTATTATTATTATTATTTTGAGGTGGAGTCTTGCTCTGTCACCAGGCTGGAGTGCAGTGGTGCAATCTTGGCTCACTGCAGCCTCCGCCTCCTGGTTTCAGGCGATTCTTCTGCCTCAGCCTCCCGAGTAGCTGGGACCACAGGCCCACACCACCACACCCAGCTAATTTTTTTGTATTTTTGATAGAGATGGGGTTTCACCGTGTTGGCCAGGATGGTCTTGATCTCTTGACCTCGTGATCCACCCACCTCGGCCTCCCAAAGTGCTGGGATTACAGGCTTGAGCCACTGCGACCAGCCCTTATTTTTGCATAAAGTGGTGGAACGGCTAAATGTGGTGGCTCATGTGTGTAACCCCAGCACTTTGGGAAGTCGGGCAGGAGGATTGCTTGAGTTCAGGAGTCCAAGCAAGACCCTGCCTCTACAAAAAATGAAAGATTGGCTAGTCATGGTGGTACATGCCTGTGGTTCCAGCTACTCAGGAGCCTGAGGTGGGAGGATTGCTTGAGCCCAGGATATCAAAGGCGGCAGTGAGTGGTGTTCATGCCATTGCATGAACCTGTCTCAAAAAAAAAATTGTGGAATTGTCTCTTTGTTATACTAATACATGTGGAAATATTGAATATCTTCGTTTGAGTAGCTGCTGTTGTCATAAAATAAATGTTAGGTTTTTTTTTTTTTAATCTCTGTTGAGATAATGTCTGGTTCTAGAGGAGGTGCTGCCTATAGTTACGGTTCTTACCAATTATCCCTGGAAGGTACATGACATGGTTGTCAATGTGAATGCACATCAGCTGCATACCTGTCCTTTAATGTCAGGCTTTCTCACCCCAAAGAAGATATCAGGAAACCACCGGTCCAATTCTCTAGTTCCTAGAAAGACCACTTTCTAGGGTATAGTGACTGAAAAATGGGCATAGAAAAAAAATCTACACTCACTTTTTACCTTTGTAAATTCTCAGCTGAGTTTGAATCAATATAGTTGAATTGAATTACTGGCCCATTAATAAGTCTCTGGAACTGACCCCTTTTGTTGAACACGAGGGATTCCCCTCATGTCAAAACATGTGAAGTGGGGGCAGTCTCGTTGCTGTTTGCTAGCAGCTGCCTACTCAGGGATGCTGCAGTCATTTTCCCGATGCTCTCGGCTGGATGAGTCTCTCTGGGGCTGGTGAGGAAGAGTAACCTTGGCTGAAGTTGAGTGTTGGTCTGTCCATGCTACATGTAAATGAGGGGCCACTGTCAATAGGGATTGCTCCAGTAATCTAACAATAGGTGCAAGACTATGACTGCTGCAGTAGATCTGAAATGAGCCTGGGAGAAAATGAGCCATTGTAAGAGGGAATTCTCCTCAGTGGCATTCCTGTTGAATGGCCCTGCAAAATGAATATGGATTTTTGCCTTTAGGTCAAAATTACATCCTTAGATAATGGTACATGTTTCTCCATTAAAAAAATCTTTCACAATTATTATAAATACTACCTGCTTCATCAACTCAGGGAGCTCAGGAGTGTTGTCACTGCTCTTCCCCACCACATGGGTCATGATGGGAAATGGCCATTGCTGCCACAAGGCACTCATGGCCTTGGAGGGTCCCTCTTTTTGGTCTGTGCTTCAAGATTGAGTGTCCATTATTTTCTAATGGGCCACAACTGTGCTGGGGACTCTGGTGACCATTCTACACTCAAAACTGAGGGTCTTGGGTCCTCCTGACTTGTAATATGCCCTCTCTAACTTGGAATCCCTGGGAACAGTCTCTCTCCACCAAGATACCCTTAGACTGTGTAGCACAGCAGCAGCCCATCAAAAGGAAACATTCAGTTACATTCTTCTCCAGGGCAAGGAATGCCAACTCACCTATGTTACATAACAAGACTTCTGCTGTTGTTTCACAAACCTCAGGGTAGTTTTTTTTATGTATATAGAGCAAGCCTTCTTTTAGAGTTCTCTTTTTTCCCTTTCTTTTGTTTTGTTTTAAATGAACACCATTTATTCTTTAGTGTCTAATCTAATAATATTTTTTAGAAACAGTGCGTATCTATTCACTGAGTGTAGTGGTACATGCCTGTAGTCCCAGCTACTCAGGAGGATGAGGCTGGAGAATCACTTGAACCTGGGAGGCAGAGGTTGCAGTGAGCTGAGATAGTACCAGTGCACTCCAGCCTGGGCGACAGAGTGAGACTTTGTCTCAAAAACAAAAAGCAAAAAACCCCAGTAAAACAGTGCATATCTTTTGAAATTTCTTTAGTTTTCTTTTGAGATGGGGGGTTTTTTTTTGGTCTCTACCCAAAAGAATTGTTGACTTACTATATGATAAGGTCATCCATTCTATCTGTTCTGTGATAAAAATCAACCACTCCTAGTGGTTGAACCCACAGGTTGAGTACCTGAAATCCACAGTCTTGATCAGAAGTTATGCAATTAGTGATCTGTAATTAACATAAAGCCACTAAGCAGAAAATGATCCTTTCTGCTGGAGAGATTGTGTACAGGCCTCCTGAACCCAAGAGGGAGTTCCTCCAACAATACAGACTCTCCTTCATATTATAAAGAGGAACAGAATGTGGGCAGCTAACCTTCTGTTGCCAGCCCTCACCCCTGCCCCACCCTGTGGCTTAAGAATCCTCTAACAAAAAGTCTCAAGCACACATGCCCTGCAGCTTTTATAATTCACACTCCTAGAAGAGACACAGAATAAGGAGAGAAAAATAGATGCATTTCTGCCTAAAATCTCACACACTAGTGACTCCCAGCCTTGTTTTCCAATGGGGGGTAGAAGAGTACAGCCTTTAAGGCACTTAAAGAGCAACCTAGTGTTTTGAAGTCTGCAGACTCACATGCTGAAATTCAGAGCTGACACCTCTATGAGATGATTCCCAGTGAACTACTCGCCCAGAGAGTAGGACTGATACTCAGCTGAGAGCACAGGGGCCCAGCTGCTGCAGCTCGCATGAGTCAGGGGGTTTGGTTTCTCCCTGTAGGACTCTGCCTGTTAGATGTCCCTATTGTCACTTGCCTGGCAGTTTCCCAGGTAACACATTGTGTGTTGGACATTTGGAAATGTTATTTGCAGCCATCCTCCCTAACAAACCTCCCTGAGTAAGGAAAGAGGATATAGAAGGGGATAAAGTTCTTCCAGGACATGGCAAGCATAGAACCACAGTTACCCTTAAGAGGAAAGATTTCATCCAAATGTGATGATCAGAGGCTGAGGACATCATGCAAGCGTCCTCAGTTGGGGTTCTGGAGGATCCTCTCTCTGACATCATGCAAGGATCCTCCCTCTTGGGTTCAGGAGGCCTGTACACAAGACTAGTTGGGGTCTTGGCAAGGCTAATGTGAGACATTCTTTCTTTGCATTTTCTCTGTCTCTGCTCTCTCCTCTATGCAAATTACATTCTTTCTATGATCTTTGGATGGCAACACAACATGGGTCTGGAATGTACTGTGTCCTGGGCTTTGAGAACATATAGTCGACCCTCTTTATTCACAGGTTCCATCTTTGAAAATTTGTAAAATTTATTTATAATCCTCAAATGAATAGAGGGAAACTTTTTTGGTTATGTGTGGACATGCACAGAATGCAAAAATAATTACTTGACCAACACGCACCTTCCCAGCTGAGAAACAGTGCATATCTATTCGCAGGGCATGGTGGAATTGGGATATTATTATATTGTCATTTGGGTTTATTGTTCAATTTCTGCTGGTCTACTTGGATATTATAATTGGACACAACAAGATGAGATGATTAGGCCATGAATTTTTGCCCCAGTTGCAGAAATGTACTTAAGATCCTGCAGCGACCCATTGCAGAGTTATTTGGGAGCCAAAGCTGAACTCTCCCTTCCAAACAGAGGAGTAGTGGGTGCTTTTCTAAGGAACAGCCTCAAAATATGCGAGCAGGGCTTTGCCAACCAGCTACGGGTCTCTTCTCTCAAAGTAGACAGTCAAGTTTAATCTGTACACAACTTAATGCACAAAGAATCCAGCTTGCTGGGGACGTGGGGCAGCTTCAAAATTTCTGGCCTTCTGCTTTATCTTCTTCAAGTGGGCACCTGGCTTAATGCTCCGTGGATATTTGAGAACTAGGACCCAATGCTGGAGAAGCAGGCAGATGGTATGAGGTGCAGCTCAGACTCTGTGGCCCAATCCGTGAGTTGAGAATGAGGCTCCGTCGGCATGGGCTCCTGAGGCAGGCAGGCATCTTGTCGGGAGGTGCCGTGAGGGGGTGTGGTGGTGTCGGAACTTCAGCCTGATGCTCACATGCACACCCAAGGAGTTGCTTCCAACCAGCTCAGTGTGCACGAGAGCAGAGGTGATTTCTAGATTCTCCCTGTTAGGGAAGAGGAGACTTTTCACACCCAAGGGTCTCACCATTCCAGTTCCTCTTCCATAAGCTGACAGACTTCTGACTCTTAGCAGAGGCTGAGCTGGGGCAGATAGACGGATTCTATGATCAAGCTCTTCTCAGACATGCTTTAACACGTGGCAGGATGAGAAGTGGTTTTTATTTCTTCTTTGCACTTTTCATTTGCATATATGATATATATATGATATATTACAGATTACAGATATTATTCTTTATTAAAACACATATATGTTATAAATTATATATTTTAACATATTATAATTTTTATTCATTAAAATTTTTTAATACATTACATTTATTTTGTATTCAGAAAAAAGCTTATTTAATTTAAAAATAAATAGAATACAGCATCTGTAATCCTGCAAAAGGTAGAGTTGGCATGAAGTTCTGAAGCATTTCATGAGCAATAGAAATTTAAAATTAGGGGGCTAAAGTTTTTAAAAAGTGATCAATGGTTACTCTCTGCATGTGTCCACTGAAGTCAAACTAGAGTCAAACTAAGCCTGGTTCTACAATAGCTTCCTTCCAGTGCCCACTGAAACTTCTATTAGAATCTTCTAGAACATTCCAAAACCCACTAGTCCACTCAAACCCATAAGCCATCCCTTTATTTACTGTGCACAGTCTGGGTTTGGCTGCTTTGCTATTCAGCCCTCTTCAAATGGAGGGTACAATTCTTTTCTTTTTTTTTTTTTGAGACAGAGCTTCGCTCTGTTGCCCAGACTGTTGTGCAGTGATGCTATCTCGGCTCACTGCAACCTCCACTTCCTGGGTTCAAATGATTCTCCTGCCTCAGCCTCTCGAGTAGCTCGGACTACAGGCGTGTGCCACCATGCCTGGCTAATTTTTTGTATTTTTAGTAGAGATGAGGTTTCACCATGTTAGACAGGATGGTCTCAATCTCCCAGCCTTGTGATCTTCCCGCCTCGGCCTCCCAAAGTGCTGGTACTACAGGCATGAGCCACTGTGTCTGGCTGGGTACAATTCTTAAGATCACTCTTTACTTTCGTATTCTGCTTCTACTGTGTTGCCCTCAGCCTTGTTTCTGTCTAATTCCATTTACTTTCAGTTCTTAACTGAGACAATCTGTGCGAGACAGTCTGTGCATGCCAGTGGATAGATGTGAACGTTGTCAGGAAGCATGGTAAAGTGTTGAAATGAAGCTTTGGAGCTAGGCTGTTTGGTTTTATACCCCAGCTCCATTCTTACTAACTTCGTGACGTTGGGCAAATTATCTGTGTATAAGTTTCCTTACCCTGCAAAGTGTTTATAATGCCTACCTGTAGGACTAATCTGAAGAAAGCAGATGATACCTGTAATGTGCTCAGCAAAGAGTCTGCCCTAAAGCACACTCCTAAGTTTTGGTCTTTCTCAGTATATTTAACCAGAACAGAAGAATAATCGATGAATGATTCTATCTTTAGTAAATGGCAGAACTTTCTAAAAAGAGCATATTTTTAAATGCACATATGTTTGGGCACCTCATATGGACTATGAAACTTGTACTTCATATAATACTCATAGAAAGCTTTGGGAAATCTGCTGAAAAGTTTCCAAAGGTAAACTATTCCAGCAAGACTAATCACCAGGGGGTGAAACCAAGAGGCCACTGTATGCTTTCAGTGGTATCGAGTGTTTTTCTGAAGCAGCTATTGCTTCGTGGGCAACAGCAATTAAGTTAATGCCTGCATAAGGAAAGATTATATAATAGTTTTATTAACCTTGACTATAAGTCTTTAAAAATTCATGCGAAATGTTTTTATAACCAAATTTGGGTTGATAATACCATGTGAGTTACCATCTACCATGCACACACAATGATATTGCAAAATTATAGTCCCTAGAAACACCTTCTCACAATTATCTGACTGTGAATCTCAAATCCTGCTCTCTTCTGCTTTGCACATAAACATGATTGCCTGCCGAAAGGTGTTCAAATCTGCTAAGAGAGTTTGCTTTTCAAAGGGTATGTTTTCTCAAGGTGGCTCTTCTTTTGGAAGATTCAGTGTATATACTATTGATTGCATGGGCAAAAAGGGTAACATCAGAACCCAAGTAAGTATTGGTGGGATAATTGATTCATCCATTCAAATGTTCTGGGTCAGGCATTTCTTGTCAAAGCTCTTTTTTTTCTTTGTTTTAAATCATAAATAGCTCCAGAAGACAACCATAGCTATAGAAGAGACACAAACTATTAACTTAAAAGGAGCAAAGGAGTAAAAGTTGAAACACATCATTTCCTAATATAAATTAGCAAAATCACACTTACAGAATTTTTAGAATTTCTATGGAATTTCCTAGCTCTTTCATTGGGATTAAAATACAGACTTTTTAATATTCAGTCTAATATTCTTACCAAGGATTGCCTCTGACCTACTATTTAGGCTGCCAATTCCATCCCCTGTCTTACAGCAAATAACACCAATGGATGATAGAACTCTAATATGGAGCCTGAATGGATTTTCAGTATCTTTTTCAACATTGTTCTCCAGGGAGCTCTTGCCAAAGGATCAGAGTTGGAGACAAGTGGCATCTATTAGCCATTTTAATTTTTCTTTAGTCTTCCCCTTTCTATTTTAATCAGCTGACCAAACAGTAGTATAGCAACATGTTAAGAAGATGATTTTGAAAAACTGTTATCAGGGAACTTGGTATGCGGCTCTTGGAGTGACAGAGGTCTGACACTGAATGTGGTTATTGCTGTGAAGATGGTGATGACTGGCAATCCAGGAGATTTCTGGCCTGGATGTGCGTGCACATGAGAGGCAGGAGGGTGGGGTGGGTGCAGCAAGCAGGGAGGTAGCAAGAAGAAGAAGATGACATCAGACTGTGAGATATAGGGAACTTGAAATAAAGAACAAAGGGAAGGAGAGTATATGGGAATGATTTACTTTAACTTTGGATGCAATAAATTGTTAGCTTCAGCAAGAAACTTATCTGTATTTGGATTTCAAAATAACCAGAAATAAAAGCTTAGGTCGAGGAAAAAGCACTTGGATGAGCTAGAGAAGTGCATCTGGAAGCCATTTACCAGGAGGGTATGAAATCTCGAGGTAAGTGAGGCCGTGAGTGGGAACAGCCAGCCTGCAAAGGAGAAAGCTGAGCTGGAGAAGTGAGATCCATGGTTCTGACTGAGTCCGTAGGGATGCCCACATGGAAATACTGGGTGGAGGAAGATAGTCAGCAAAATGAAGCAAAGGAGAGTTTTCTGAGAAGTACTGGCTGCTGAGAAATCTATGTAAAAATAGAGTCACTCTCTTTAGTAAATAGAGATTCTAGAGTCAGAGTGATTAAAAGTGAAAATATCAGAGAAATCAGCAGAAGAGAGAGACTGGACAAATCATTCACTGAATTTGGCCAAGTTGAGATATTTGGTGGTCATAGAATGAAAGACTTGGGTTGCTTTCCATCTTCCTTTCAGGCAAGCTGCGTCCATGTTCTCATTTTTCCTGATGTACCTGTTAACTCCATAGAAACCATCTCATGGTAGCCAACAATCAGCTCCCTGCACTAGATCCTCAGGCCTTTTCTCGTCTAGCCTTTCATCAGCATTTGAAACTATTGACTCTCTTTTTAATTTCTTTCTTTCTTGGTCTCTGAGCTGCAAAATCTCCTTGGTTTTCTGTTAACTGCTTGGCTGCTCTTCCAGGCACCTTTGGCCTCTCTGTGGCTATTCTGTGGTAAAGCTGTTCGAAGCTCTTTAGGTATATCCTTCTTCTCACCGTATAGTCTCTATCTGACATCATCTGCATCTGGGCTTGGTATCACCATTTAAGTATTAATAACTCCTATATTTATATCTCCAGTCCTAATTTCTCTTCAAGTTCATTCAGTTGCCTACTTACCTTTTTGCTGGGATGCTTCAAAGTGTTTCTCAATTCAACATTTCCAAAGGCAAATTTAAGTAATCCTTTCCACAAAACACAGTGAGCAAATTGGTCCATTTCCTCTATCTTGTAGCTTAGTAATGGATGGTAGTGGCATCCATTCTGTTGCACAAGCCAAGGACCCAGTAGTCGTCTTCACCATCTCTTCTTTTCTCTCATATCTGTTGTTCTGGGAGTCACACATAGATACTGTTCTAGGAGCTCATTCAGATAACAGCTTTCTCACCTAGAGGTCATGCAGAGAAAGAAATGTATATTGCATTATAATTCATAGTAGAACATGAATGACTAACAGGAAAATATTCCATTCAGCCTCCATGTCTAGTTAAGTTTCAGCAGGGACACACCTTTAGCCCAAAGAAATGCCTTGAGTGGGAAACAGCACCTCCACTCAAATCACATGACATGGTGGAGGGATAAAAAGAGGCATGTGAAGAACAGCATTTGTTCTACAACTGATGAATGACTAAATGTCATCATGAACATAAAGAGTTTATACTGGCAAAAGCTTCTCTGCTATGTGCATTAGTAAAAACATCATTTGCTGATTTAGGACTCTTCCTAAAGAGCATCCAGATGTTTAAAGAACCATGCCTTATGACTGCATGACTATAATTTTATAAAGTGCTTTTCCTACAGTATCTTACCAAATCCTTTCAACAATCCTGAAAGTATCATATCTTTATTTTGGAGATTCAAGTCCTGAAAGCCTGGTTTGCTCCAGTAAGTCGTAGAGCTAGAAACCCAATTTTTGGTTGGGTTTTCAGTCCTGAATCTTTCAGCCCTGAACCTTTTCATAGCTGCCTCTGATTTCATAGCTCACTGCATAAAGCCCTCTTCACACCCTTCCTCTGTCAGCATGGTACTATTCTAGCCTGTCAAGTATTTTGGCCTCCATAGGAGATCTTACTCTCTTTTTTCTTTCTTTTTTTGTTCTTTTTTTTCCAGCTTGAGGAAGTGAGGAGATCTTATTTTCAGTGTTTGTAAATACTTAGCTAAATCTGTAGCACACATCTGGTTTCATAATGAGAAAGAGCATTTTTGTTTTCATTAGGGAAAAAGGTCATGACTGGATGCAATAACAGCAGTGACACTTGAACTTGGAAAAGTGAAGCCAGGCAGTGCAGTGGGCAGGTGTAGGGTGGGGAGGAGGGAGACTAAAGACAAGTAAGGAGGAGAGAGAGGAAAATGATGCACAGAGAAAAGCAGGAAGAGACAAAGAGAAAGGAAGGGAGCCCGGACAGCGGAGGGCTCTCCTTCAGGAAACAGAGTTGGAGTGAAATGGTGTAATCCCCAGATGGCAAGAATATTTCTCAGTCCAATGACTCTGAACAACTTAATTATTTCTTAGGGGAAGTAGTTACATGGGAAGTATTACATGGAAAGGGTAATGTGTGCTGCACATTTGCAGTTGTGATACCATCAGAAAGAGACACTTCCTGTGGAAAGAACTTTTCAATTCCTCTAAGTAGTAACCCTCGGAGAATGCATTATCAAAGCAGAGCCCTGCAGCCTGAATGTAAACAGCATCTACTTAGAAATACAGCAGCATGCAAACTTTCCCCAGATCAACAGTGGGACCAGTAGCAATTACTTGAATGAAACAGAGGGGCATTGCTGAGCTGTCAGGACACAACACAGTATACAACAGAACAGCCCCAGGTAAATAATGGTAAATTAGGTTTATCTGCATATTTTTAGTGATGGGAAGTTTGGACAGATAACCAAACCTTGTACATGTCCTTTATAGCTCCGTCTGATGAGTTTTTTTTTTTTTAAAGTAATTTTGAGGGCAGTTTTTTTGGGCAGAAAAGACGATTTGTGAATTTATTTTGATTTTAAAACTACTATTCAATTCTTCAAAGTTAGAAATTTAAAAAATTTAGTTTATTATGAATTGAAGACCAGCTTAAAATTATATTATAGCATTTGTGTGTCTAGCACATTTTAACAAACTTTAACACTAGGTTATTCCACTTAAATTTAGCAAACTAAATATTTTCAGATATTTTAAACTGCATTTATGCATATACTGCATTTGATTTTTCTTCTTAAGTACTTTTACTAAAACCTTCCCAAGTAATACATTAATTCTTATAAATTCAAGTTCTCTTGGAAATTTCGATGCTACATATAAGCTTAAATATTGTATATAAACTTAGTAAGGATTTCACTTAAAATTACAAATCTAAACAATTACAAATTATACCTCTTTAAAAAAGAGCTGCAGAATTATTATTCTAATAGGTCAATATTTTAGGCATTACAAACACATAATTGCAAATATACAGATTCCTTAAATTATACCATGGTCTTGGTTCTTGTTACATAGATGTGTACATATCTTTCTACTCAGTCTAAATACTGTTGAATTCAACACGAGTCTTGCATTCTAAGTACCTCAAAATTCTTTATTAAAAATTCTTTTTAATAAAAAGTGACTCAGTTGCTTATGGATAGACAAATAGCATGCTATTTTCATTATAGCACATGTCTTTAACAAAGCTGTTTGAAGTCTACATCATGTCCTGAGTTAGAGAAGCCTCCAGTTGCCACATACAGATATTTAGTACTGTCATACAGAGAGTCACATATCTACTGGATTCTACCTGGATCTAAGGATAAGGATGCTTGTTCTCAGACAAACTAATTAGGAAAGCAGCCCCCCTTGCTGAGTGGTCTGGGGGAATTACAAACCAAAAATTCATTCAAGGTTTTACGGTTAAGAAGTGAGATAATCTGTAATGACACCTCACAAAGATTCTGTTAAATAACAAGTGCCCAGAAGCCACTTGGAAAGGGAGTAGATTGAAGATAAAATGAGAGGATCAAAAATAGTTTTAATTTCCTGTTAGGATCATCTCCTTTACTCTTGCATGTGTAACTGTGGAGGAGATTGTAAACATTCCCTTAGCTAACTGTACTTAATATTGTTAGTCTTGATCAACATCCCTTAGTCACTGTGTATACATGATGCTTCATGCTTTAATCAGAGTTAAGAACAAAAATAGAGTAGCTCAAACTGAGGAAGGAGACCCTTAATCACCCTTAAGCATCTAAGACCACCTCCCCCTTGACTTCTACATTGCATTTCAACAGGAGAAGTAAAGGCTGGCAGACCGGGTGCCACCTTTAATCATCCTCCTATAGATCGCAGGCATGGTATGAAGGAATCTTTCCAGAAGGCATTGTTTTTACTTAAGCACAATCAAACCCCCACCTAAGTCACATACCTCATGCCTAGTCCATGGACCCAGATGCTTTCACATGTAATTTCTAGAGTTGTAAGCCCAAGACCCTTTCACATGTTATTTCTAGAGTTGTAAGCCCAAGACCCTTTCACATGTAATTTCTGGAGTCGTAAGCCCAAGACCCTTTCACATGTAATTTCTAGAATTGTAAGCCTTTATAAGGGCAGGGATTTTCTTTGTTAGGGAAGCTTGGCTATTTGGGGTATTCAGACCTTCCACAGCTCCCGGCTGAATAAATAACTGCTTCCTTCCCAGTTTGGTGTTTGAGAGGTTTGTTTCATGGCCCTACCTGCTTCAAAACAAGACATAGGTTTATCTCTCCCTCATGTAACAACCCATGGGTAGTCAGATGCTCTAGGGATGGTAGATAGATCCACTTCATTAAGTCGCTCAGAATCCCCAATTCCTTCTACTTTGTTGCTCTGCCCCATTTGGTCCTCATCTGACTCACCACTGATGCCATCTTGCAGTTCATCTAGAGGAGAATATATACTGTTTCTGCCAAACTTGTTCTATAGATACTAGATGCTTTTAACAGAGAGGTCAGCCAAGAACACTGGCACTTCTCTTATAGATAATATAATACTTCTCTCTATAGAAATACTTAGTTTAAAATTTTATTCTGCTATAGTTGTAGTAGCAGGATAAAAGCTTAGCTAGCAGAAGCAGAAATTATCCTATATTTAGATGAAGTGAGCTGTCTGTGTGCTCTGCTTAGAGAGGATACCAAAAAGTGATTTCCTTCCTTAAAATAACCTCTGCATATAAATTTCCACCATTCAACTCTCTCAATTTTTCTTATTCCTCCCATAGAGGGAGTGCATGTATTTAATTACTAACTTTACTAGTATTATATAATCTGTGCTCCAAAATGGTTAGCCTATAATTAGTAAGGGGATAAATCTTTAGGATTGTAAAGGAAACCAACAGTTATTATGGATTTACTTATTCCTGGACATATTACTAACTTTTCTTACTATTATGTTATGTATACCACCTAACACCTTGATGATATAACCCCCCCCCCTTTTTTTTCTTTTTTTACAGATAGGGCATCTATGACTTATATAGAGTTTAGGAGATTTTCCTTAAGATTACACAGTTAGAAGTCTCTTGGTTGAGGCGGTAGTTCTAGCGGAAAAGCAAAGATCAAAAAGACAAGTCAACTACTTTGAGTAAAGACCTCTGGCTGAGCAGGTCATTGGGTATTCTCAGAATTTGTTAACAGCTAGTTGTGTGGTTTTGGACATACCCCTTCGCATCACCTCAATGTCACCTTTGGTAAAGTGAAATAATTGGTTATAGATATTCTTTAAATTATCTTTTATTCAGGGTTTTTACTGCTCAATTCTCTCAATTGTTGACTTTTACTTAGAATTTTGGGCAAACACTAACTAATACAATCCATTTACCAAGAAGTGTATCTGAAGACAATTTCATCAACTTTCTAAAGATGCCATATTGTCGTTTTGGCAGGTTGTTGGAAAGTGTTTAAGATCTCCTGTTTCATTTCCACAGTTGGCTCAAGGGCTCAAGGACCAACTGTGAAAATAAAACAGGAGATCTTAAACACTTTCCAACAGCCTGCCAAAACAGAGCTGTGTAAACAGAGCCATGCTGAATGGCTCAGGGTGTCCTGGCTGATGTCACAAGGCTGAAGGGCCTTGGAGAAGGAAAAAAGTTTCTTCCAGATTCGACCCTCCAACCAACAGCAGGTCCTGGAACAGTGAGTAACTCCTTTACTCAGAAGCTGAACATTAAAAGTGTTTTCTGATTCTTGCCAATTTGGCACATAAGAAATATAGTAATTTCTTCAAACACATTTTTATTATGAGAGTACTGAACATTGTATTTATTGGTCATTTGCATTTTTTGTAAATTGTAGATTTTTAAAAACCTCTTTGGCTGGTACGTTGGCTCACCCCAATCCCGGTACTTTGAGAGGCTGACGCAGGTGGATGATCTGAGGTCAGGAGACCAGCCTGACCGACATGGTGAAACCCCGCCTCTACTAAAAATACAAAAATTAGCCGGGCATGGTAGTGTGTGCCTGTAATCCCAGTTACTCTGTAGGCTGAGGCATGAGAATCGCTTGAACCCGGGAGGTAGAGGTTGCAGTGAGCCGAGATCACGATGCTGCACTCCAGCCTGGGCAACAAGAGGGAGACTCCGTCTGCAAAAAACAAAACCAAAAACACCTGTCTGTATTAACTAGCAAAGTCTCTTGATATATTAAGGATATTAAAGACTGGCATATAATGAGTTTTTTTTTTTTAAGTTTCCATATGCCTTTTAATTTGTTTAAGGATATAGTCATTTATTTAGACTATAGATAAGGAACAGTTACATGTTTTATTTCAGAACGTTTAGATTTTGGGGGAATATTACTATTTCTAAGGTTTTATTGACATATAAAATTTTAAAATATTATGTAATGAGAGGTATGTATTTTCTTTTTTATGCATTTTATCATGGTTACTAGTTTAAGTGTCTGTTTCCATGAACATAGGAATTTCTGTTATTTTATCTTATGTTCTTAATACTTAACATATGACTTGAAATACAGAACGTGCATAGTAAATGTTTCTCTAGTAAACAAGTAAAAGTGCATGAGAAATAAATGTGCTATTTACGTGTTGTCATCTGAGTCATATTAGCACTAATTGAATAATTAGGATCCAGATTCACCCTTGGGCTTGGCACAAATGAGCTTGGGCAACCCGGAATACAGATGGTTGACAATGAGTAATTAGGCTTAAATTATATCAGGAAACTGAAGAACATTCAGAAAATGGTTACAGATAATTACAGAAGATTGCATTACAGAGGAAAAATTTCCCACGGTGAGAGACAATAGGCCTCATATGCCTTTACTGAGACATGCATTATGTCATAATTTCATTTTTTTGCACCTTTAAAATAAGGGGATTTATTGTGTGAATTAGGCTACTTGTCATTTTTTTCCCTGGAACTAGAAGAAAGATTGAATAACCCTTTATGCTTATCTGGAACATGTCTTTCTGTGCACTTAAAAATCTCAGGGCCAGAATTCAGAACCTTTCCCATGACCTCTCATTGAGAATATCTTAAAAATATGATTGTGTGTGTGTGTGTGTGTGTGTGTGTGTGTATGTGTACATGGGAATGAGGGAACACTCTGTTGTACACAGAAATATCTGAAGTCTATCTTTTGCTTTAGGGCATTTGGTCTTACATCACCTTTTAAGTCTTATGCTATCTTTTACTTTTGGACAGAACAAACCTCTGGATTTTCGTATGTTCTAAGTTCTTCCTTTGCAGTATTAGGGGTCTGTTTTCCCAGACTAAGAACTGCAGTGTTTAATCATCACTGTCATGTAGACCTAACATAGAAATACAAATGTAATAAGACAAATGTTGACAAATTAAAGTCAGAAACATATTTATTATGATATATGTTCAAAAATAATATATTTTATTGTAGGAAATAGGAAATCCAGAGAAGTGAAAAGAATGGAAAAAGTCATCTGCAATTCTACACATGCAGATAACCATTGCTGAGGTTTTGGAGTCGTTTCCTAGACATGTTTTTCTATGTCTGCGTGCACACATGTATGGGATGTTGCATATGTGTATGTGTGCATGTGTTTACACATGTATTTTTAGGTATGTGTGTTTATTATACATTGGGTCATAACATATATTATGTTTAAAACTTACTGTTTTTACAGCTCTATTGAGGTATAATTGACATATGATAAATTGCACACCCTTAAATTGTACAATCTAAGCTATATGTATACACATCAGTGAAACCCTTACCACAATCAGGATAATGAATTCACCCATCCTCTGTAAAGCTTCTACACCTCTTTCGAAGTCCATCCTCCTCATTTCTTCTACCTAATCCACAGGCATCCAGTGATCTGATTTCTGTCACTATAAGTTAGTTTGCATTTTCTAGAAATTGATATAAATGGAATAATACAATGTGTGCTTGTTTCTCTCTGGCTTCTTTCACTCTGCATAATTATTTTGAAATTCATCCATATTGTTGCGTTTATCAATACATCCATACTACTGCATTTATCAATATGTCATTCTTGTTGATCATTTATCACATTCCCTTATTATCTTTTTAGTATCTATAGAAACTTAGTGGTGTCTTATTCTTGATATTAGTAATTTGTGTCTCCTTTCTTTCCTTTTTCCTCAGTCAGTGTGGCAAAGAGTTATCAACTTTACTAATTTTTTCAACAAACCAGCTTTTGGCATCACTGATTTTTCTTTATTTTTTTCTGTTCTGCTTCACTGTTTTCTGCATTGATTTGTATTATTTCATCTTCTTCTGTTTTCTGTGCTTCTTTGCTCTTCTTTTTTTAGTTTTTTTAAGGTGGTAACCAATGATATTGATTTATGACTTTTATTATTTTCTAATATACGCCTTTAATGTAAATTTCCCTCTTTAGTTTTAGGCATATCTCAAATTTTGATATGTAGTATTTTCATTTCCATTTAGCTCAAAATACTTTCTAATTTCCCTTTTGATTTTTTTCTTTGAGTCATGGGTTATTTAAAAGTGTATTATTTAGTTTTTGCACATTTACAAAGTTTCTCAATATTTCTTTTATTGATTTCATGATTTAATTCCATTGTTGCCAAATAACGTACTTTGCATGCCTTGATCCATTTAATTTATTGGGACCTGGTTTTGGGGCTGGAATATGCTCTCTCATGGTAAATGATCCTTGTATACTTAAGAATAGTACTTATTCCAGTGCCATGGGATGGAGTCTTCTGTAAATGTCAATTAGGTCTAATTGCTTGACAGTGGTTTTAAAGTTTTCTATATCTTTACAGATTTTTCTGTTTCTTCTATCAATTACTGAAAGAAGAATATTGACATCTCTGACTGTAACTCAGGATTTCTCTATTTTTTCTTGCATTTTTATCAGTTTTTTTCCTCATTATTTTGAAGCTCAAATATTAGAAGTATAAACAGTTAGGGTTGTTATATTCTTTAGATAAATTGACCCCTTTATCATTATGGAATAACTCTTTTTATTCCTGGTTATATATAATTTTAGAGAAATATAAAATACACACATACACACACACACACACACACACACACACACAATCTACTTTGTCAAATCTTAGTATAGCCACTCCAGCTATGTTCATATTGGCATTAATATGGAATGTCTTTTTTCTTTCTTTCAATTTTAACCTTTTTGTGTCTTTGTATTTAAAGTTGGATTCTTGTTGGTAGAATGTTGTTGAGCTTTCCTTTATATCTGACAATCTCTACCTTTTAGTTGGGGTGTTCAGAGATCATTTACATTAATGTGATTATTGATGTTTGGGTTTCAAATTCTTATCTTGCTATTTGTTTTTTATTTGTGCCATGCCATCTGTTCTTTGTTTCTCATTTATCCTTTTTGTGTCTTATTTTGGATTGATTGTATTTTTTTATAATTCCAAATTTTCTCCTTTGCAAGGTCATTCTCTATAGCTCTTTGTTGTGCTATTGCAGTAAATTCTTTAAGGTTATTTGGAGTTAGTATACATCTTCAAATAGCATAATACATCTTCAAGTGATATTGTACCAGTTCACTGATAATTTAAGAGTTTTGCAACAGTGAACTTCCATTTCTCTTCTCCTGGCCCTTGTGCTGTTGCTGTCATACATGTTGCTTCTACACATATTATAAAACCGACATGACATTGTCATTACTTTTGCTTTGAACAATCAATTATCTTTTAACTAATTTAAACAATAAGAATTAAAAATCTTTGTATTTACTCCATAGTTACCATTTCTGGTACTCTGCATCCCCTCCTGTGGATCAGATCTCTGTCTCGTATCAGTTTTTCTACTTGGAGGATGTTCCTTTACCATGTCTTGTAGTACTTATCTGTTACTGACGAATTGCTTAAGCTGTTGTATGTCTGAAAAAGTCTTTATTGTGTCTTTACTTTTGAACAATATTTTTATTGAGTAAAAAATTCTAAGAAAGCAGCGGGGGGTGGTGGGGAGGTTGGGGAGGGATAACATGGGGAGAAACGTCAGATGTAGATGATGGGGGGACGGAGGCAGCAAGCCACATTGCCATGTGTGTACCTATGCAACAATCCTGCATTATCTGCACGTGTACCCCAGAACCTAAAGTATAATAATAATTTAAAAAAACCTTAAAAAAATTCTAAGGTGACTTTTTCAGTCATTTAAGGATTTTATTCTGCTGTCCTCTTGCTTGCATTGTTTCTGATGAGAAATCTGATGTCACCTTCTCCTTAGCTCCTCTATAGTAACATGGTTTTCTCTTTTCTCACTTTTAAGAGATTTTCTTTATCACTGTTTTAGTGTTTGAGTTTCATCAAATTTGCAACATTTTGGTCATTATTTCTTCACATAACTTTTTATATCCTTTTTTTCACTTCTTTCCTCCTGGAACTTCAATTACACTTGTATTAGATGACTTGAAATTCCCCCATAATTCACTGATGCTATATTTTTTTTCTGGTCTTTTTATTTTATTTTATTTTATTTTGTGTAGTTTCTATCGCATATGATATATTTTTCATCTGAAATGTAGCTTTTATCTGTAGATGTTTTATTTAGGTCTTTTTAAAAATCTGCCATATCTCTGTTTAACCCAATATTTCATCTAGATTTTTTCACATATGGAATTTATATATAATAGCTGTTTTCATGTCTTTTTCTATCAATTCTATTATCTATGTTAATTCTTTGCCAGTTCTGATTGATTGATTCTTCACTTTATTAAGGGTAGTATTTTTCTGCTCCTTTGCATGCCTGAAAATTTTTGATTCTATTCCAGACAATGTTAACATACTGAGTGCTGAATATTTTTCTATTTCTATAAATATCTGTGCTATGCTCTGAATTACTGTTATGTTACCCTGAAACAAGTTTGACCTTTTCGTGTCTTACAAGTTTTTTTGTGTATAAACAGAGCGACATTTAGTCTGTGGTTAATTTACAGTACTATTGAGACAAAACTCATGAGTTTCATCATTTTCCATTTTGAATAGTGGGCACAAGTACTATTTCTGACTCTGTGAGAGTTGTGGTGATTGTTCCTTCTCATCTTTTTGGGTGGTTCTTTCTTTGGCCACAGATCACTTCCTCATGAGCATGAACTCTTCAGTACTGAGTTGAGTAATTGAATAGGATTCCTCAGATCTCTCTGTAGTGATCTCCTCCTCAGTACTCTGTGAACACAAGTTATGATAGCCTTAATCAGAGTCCCAGCTCTGATTCCTCATCTCAGACAGACCACTGGACTTCATCTCTCTTCCTCCTCCCTTCGCCACAATTTAGAAACTCTGCAGGCAGTAACCAGGGCAATTGCTGGGCTCTTTTATTTGCTTCCCATCTCTCAAAGTTTACTATCATCTGTTGCCTGATGTTCATATATTGAGAGCCGTTGATTCATATGGTTTGTTCAGTGTTTAGTTGTTTAAGTCAGGAGAGTAAATCTTGTTCCTGTTACTTTATCTTGGTTGGAAGTAGAAATCACAAAACTTGCCCTCTAAGCAAAGCATATCACAAGCATTTTCTATTTATTTAAATGTTATTACTCTACATCATTTTTAATGACTGCAAAGTATTTTATTATTTAAAAGTACCATAGATTAATTCTTTATTTTGTATATTTAGTTTTTTCCTACTATTATTTACAACATTGTGAATGAGCAGCTAAATGTTTTTGAACATCCTTGATTTTCTCAATTGTATTAACAGAAGAGAAATTGCTGAGTTAAGGGGTATTTTTATTAAGATTTCCAAATTATCCTCTAAAAAGATTGAACCAGTTTATATACTTATCGCTCCAAATATCTGGGTATTATTATTATAATTTTTTAAACCTCCAAGCTTTATAAGTAAAAATGGCAAATATGTTGGTTTTCATTAGTATTTTTATGTCTTTTGATATACAATATTTTTAATTAATTTATTGAAAAATCTCTGTATTTCCTTTTAGAATTCAGTTTATATCTTTTGCATATTTTAAAGTTTAGATTGTTGTCTTTTCTGTTATTAATTTATAAAATATTTGTGTAGAGTATGTGTGCGCATGTGGGCATGTGTGTGTGTGTTTATGCATGTATGTGTGTGTGTTTGTAACATTTTCATCAGTTTTTTGCTCGCTCTCTATGATATTTTCAGATGTGATCAGATTTATTTGGGTTTTGACATTATGATTCCTATCTCTATCATTGTGTTTAGAAGATCAATGTTATTCCTACATTGTTAACAAATAAATGCTTAATTCTGCTGACAGATTTAACTTTTCTCTTTTTCCTTTTAAACCTCTAATCTATTTGGAATTTAATTTTCTTACTGATTAAACTTTGTTTTTACATGTTTATACTTTATAATGATAATATTAAATCATTTGTAATGCTTAAATTAAATATAAAATGGTCATGACACCATATATTTAAAGCCTTTCTCTCAGATTTGCTATACTGAATTTTTCGTCATATTGATAATCTTGTGATAAATTTCTATTAATGCTCCATTGGTTTCTAGATTTTTAATTTTGTTCTTGTAAGCTGTCTGTCTCCTCCTGTGGCTGTTCTATAGTATTTTAATTACTGAAATTTTATTGCACAACAGCAGACTCAAGAAAGAATATCTGTAGGAAAATCTACAAAGGAATATCTGTAGGAGAACAGTAGGCTCAAGGAGAAACCATCTGTTCTCCTAACCTTTTAATGTTTTTCATATTTTCCTGACTGATCTTAAGTATTTCTGGAAAATTGAGAAGCCATGCAGATTTTGGATAATAGTGCAGACTTCACTTTCTCAGTGCCTGGGTCCTAATCCCAGCTTCTTAGCTGACTGGCAATGTGACCCAGCAAATTTATTCACTTCATCATGGCTCAGTTTTCTTATCTGTAAAGTAAGGACAACAGTAGTCCTTATAAGTTTATTATGATGATTGTGTGGGTGGAACCAGTGTGTGGCACACACAGGCAATTAATGAGAAGTTAGCTTTGCCATTTTCCTTTATTCTTCACTTTAATTTAATTAATTTATTTATTTAATTTTGTCTCACTGTGTCACCCAGGCTGGAATGCAGTGTTGTAATCTCAACTCACTGCAACCTCTGCCTTCTGCAGTTCAAGTGATTCTCCTGCCTCAGCCTCCCGAGGAGCTGAGACTACAGGCACACACCACCACACCCGGCTAATTTTTGTGTTTTTAGTACAGACGAGGTTTCACCATATTGGCCAGGGTGGTCTCGAACTCCTGACCTTGTGATCGGCCTGTCTCAGCCCAAAGTGCTGGGATTACAGACTTGAGCCATTGCACCAGGTCTAATTTTAAAATTGTTTTGTCAACTTCCCAAAAAATTTATTATGAATCTTATTACTGAGTCTTCTCTAGAAGCATGACATGACCCTTCATTCACTTATTTCTTTTGTGTCTCTTGGGAAGTTTTGTATTTTCTGTTGTGTATATATAATATTTTTTACATATATATATGTATCTTGAATAATTTAAAAAAAAAGAAAAGCAAACTCTGTGATCAACTTTATTGCTGATGGGTGAAGCCTCCTCCTCCTTATGCCGTTGGTCTTTCTGGTGGTCCAAAGCCCCTCCAGGATAGCACAGTGCTTAGGCTTTGATGGGCCAGACGCAAGGGAGACAATCTATCCCACAAGCCTGCCCTGGCCCAGTCCTTCCCCTGCCCCCTCCCACCCTATTTTCTTTGTGTGTGTATGTGAATATACTCTATCCAAAAAGAATAGAGTATATTCACATGAACTGTAAGAAGTAAGTCCAGCAGAAAATATGTGCGTATGTTAGACAATAATTATCTCTGACTATTAAGCGTATGAGAATTTTTCATTTGTAGTATTGTATACATTTTAGAATTTATTCACTGAGCGTTACTGATATAAACCCATCATTTTGAAATGACTTTTGTGCCTCACTACTCTGGTGCTGTGTGGTTCAGACTAAAGGGGAGTGCCTGTTAGATGTTATGCATTGTATATTACACAAGTACATTGGCAAATAAGCTGTTGTTTTAAAAAATGTGTCATCAATTTCTAGAGAACTGGACATAATCTTGAAGCAAAACAATTTCAAGTAGATGACTAAAATCTTTCCTGTAAATGCATGCCTGTGGTCCCTGTGAAATCACCTTTTTTCCCTTTTCCTAATCTCCTTCCCCTCCTAAATCTAAATTTTCTTGGAATGATTGAAAATATCTGGACTGGATTTCAGAGGTTATTCTGTCATGCATATTGACAGGACTAGGGCAGTTCAGCAAAAAAAGGGCATTTTAAAATTTTTACCAGTCCCACATAGAAGTTTCTAGACTTCTAGGTTTTAGAAGAAATACGACCATGAAGGAAAATGTTGACATTTATTTCAACGTTTCAACATGAGGAAAGAGTGAGAACACGATCTACAGATCAGCCTTTCCTCTCATGTTCTTACAATGGGAGAGGGCAGAGAGGGTATTTGAGATACCAAAGCATGAAAGCCACCACACAGGGAAAATACTGAGAACATAAGATCAGATTTTCCTCTTCTGTTCTTACCATGTCATAAGGCAAAGTGCCTGTTCGAGGCCACTACAGCAGGAAGGCATTGCAGGCATTGCATCATCAGAACACTCCTTCCTTCCTCTTCCTTTCTTTCTCTTTCTTCCTTCCTTTTTCTTTTCTCTCTTTCTTTCTTTCTTTCTTTCTTTCTTCTTTTTCTTTCTCTCTCTCTCTTTCTTTCTTTCTTTCTTTCTTTCAGCACAGGAATATTTATTATACTTTAACTAGAAACAGAACAGATAGCAGGTTCACAAGGTATGAATTATTATTTTTTCTTAAATCAGGCTTCAACAACAATAATAATAAGAAAGTCTGCATATATATTTTGGTCACTAATATAATCTTCAAGGGCATGAAAGCCAGAAACACAAAGAAAAATGAATAATGACTGAGAATTTTTGATGTGCCAGAAACAAAGATCACTGCATTAAACTTCATTTTGTTAATATTATTCTTAAACATTGAACAATTATTATCATTATTTGGCAAAATATCAAACATGCACATAGTATTCCTACAAGAATATTGCTTTAATATCATAAATATTAACACTTAGCTTATTCCGCCCCCAAATTTAATGAGTTATGGTCCCACTCTTTATGTGTATTAGTGTTGCTGGTAATATGCAAAACTGATTTTGTATTCAAGGATAAATAGCAGATTGACTTTGCATTTGGTGTCCAGCTATGTACTCTAATTTTTTGTCTATTTTCTTAATACATTTAATTACATTTCATAAGCCCTGAGATAACCTGCTAATGATTATATACTTTTAATCCATGCTTTATTCTACTCAATTTGAACCCCACATAATAAGTCTTTAAAATTATTTATAGATGGTTGTAACAAATGGTTGACAAAATTTACTATTTATGTAGATAAGACTGATAATACGGTCTTTAAGAGTTGCATATTTTATATGCACTTTTAACTTGCTAGGAGCAAGTCTTAAAATGACATCTATAATCCTGTCAGAAAGCAAAGTGCTTTTCATTTTGCTTACTTCTATATGTGTAACCACATTCACTTTTTACCTCCCTTGTAAAAACAGCTATTTTTTTTTCCTTCTGCAAATATTAATACTTGTCTTCCAACTGAACAATTGTTAAAAGGAACTTAGCATTTGCACAGCACATTGATAACTACAGTGCTTAGCAGAGAAATATGGCCATAATAGGCATCTGGTAAATGTTCCACATGGAATGAGTGAATTATAAGGCAGCTGTTTGAGTCATATACTGTTTATCATACACTGTAATTAATTTTGTTTAACTAGGAAGTTCAGTTTACCAGATTTAATTCACCCTCAAGTGTAAATCCAAAAATTTGAAATAAAAAAAATCGATGTACTAATTCTCAGAAAAAGTAAACAAGTTAATCATAGTTGTTACTATACTATTAGTTGATAGAAATTTTAAAAAAAGGAATTACTTTCCACTAAATATTATGTACAACTGAGGGGAAGAAAGTTTAAAAAAACTAAAAGATGTTAGCTAGTTCTCGTCATTTTCTCCACATTTATCCTTGCAGCTTTTTTTGATGACATTAACTTTATTATTAGTATTTATAATTATTATATTTTACGTTCTGGGGTACACGTGCAGAACGTGCAGTTTTGTCACATAGGTATAAACGTGCCATGGTGGTTTGCTGCATCCATCGCCCCATCATCTACATTAGGTTTTTCTCCTAATGCTATCCCTTCCCAATCCCCCAACCCCCTGCCATCCCTCCCCTAGCCCCCACCCCCTGACAGGCTCCTGTGTGTGATGTTCCCATCCCTGTCCATGTGTTTTCATTGTTCAACAGCCACTTATGAGTGAGAACATGTGGTGTTTGGTTTTCTATTATTCTGTCAGTTTGCTGAGAATGATGATTTCCAGCTTCATCCATGTCCCTGCAAAAGACATGAACATATCCTTCTGTGGCTGTGTAGTATTCCATGGTATATATGTGCCACATTTTCTTTATCCAGTCTATCATTGATGGGTGTTTGGGTTGGTTCCAAATCTTTGCTATTGTGAACAGTGCCACAATAAACATACCTGTGCATGCGTCTTTATAATAGAATAATTTATAATCCTTTGGGTATATACCCAGTAATGGGATTGCTGGGTCAAATGGTATTTCTAGTTCTAGATCCTTGAGGAGTCATCACACTGCCTTCCACAATAGCTGAACTAATTTACACTCTCACCAACTGAGTAAAAGTGCTCCTATTTCTCCACATCCTCTTCAGCATCTGTTGTCTCCTGATTTTTTAATGGTCGCCATTCTAACTGGTGTGAGATGGTATCTCAATGTCGTTTTGATTTGCATATTCTAATGACCAGTCATGATGAGCTTTTTTTCATATGTTTGTTTGCTGCATATATGTCTTCTTTTGAGAACTGTCTGTTCATATCTTTTGCCCACTTTTTGATGGGGTTGTTTGGTTTTTTTTTTTTCCTGTAAATTTGTTTAAATTCTTTGTAGATTCTGGATATTAGCCCTTTGTCAGATCAGTAGATTGCAAAAAATTTCTCCCATTCTGTAGGTTGCCTGTGCACTCAGATGATAGTTTCTTTTGCTATGCAGAAGCTCTTTAGTTTAATTAGATCCCATTTGTCTATTTTGGCTTTTGTTGCCATTTCTTTTGGTGTTTTAGTCATGAAATCCTTGTCCATGTCTATGTCCTGAATGGTATTGCCTAGGTGTTCTTCTGTGTTTTTATGATGTCAGGTCTTATATTTAAATCTTTAATCCATCTGGAGTTAATTTTTGTATAAGGTGTAAGGAAGGGATCCAGTTTCAGCCTTCTGCATATTGCTAGCCAGTTTTCCCAACACCACAGCTTTTTTGTTCATATATTTATTCCTGTTAACTTCTCTAGTTGAAAGAGGATTTTATTATCTGAATGGAGTTCCCCATCACCTTAAGTACAAATGATTAGTGAAAAGCTGGTGCAAATGTAAGGCTGTATTTTCATGTCATGCCATATTTCTGCATTTATTTTTGCTACAATTAAATTTTTCCTATTTAAATCATGCTGTATAAAATATGAGATAATCTTCCAATTACTATGATATTACTTGCTTATAATATCCAGTTTTTGATGATAGCTTTAAAACATATTGCACACTTGTCATCTAGCACACTAATAAATAACTATTACTCTTTTTTTGAAAGGATACATTGACAAATTCTTAAGTTAATGGCTTTAGCCCAACATATTTAGTCAGCTAAAGAACAATAGCAATGGTAAAAACATTTACAATACATTTCATGGTCTGGTTCTCCCATCTTGTGGTACAGGTTCCATCAGGTGTGGTATCCCAAAAACCAGAGCTGGCTGTGTGAAAGCCATGTGTACTCTTCTGGACCACTGCACAGGTCACAATATTTTTGTAAGCTTTTCCCAACTTAACCAGATGTGTTAAGGATTGTTCCACTATGCTTGCGGTCCACTGGTTAATGTTGGGATTATAATCTTCACCACTTAAAACCCCATCTACACACTCTTTGACAATAGTGTGGGCTTCCTCATTGAAACCAACCTCATCGCAGTGGCAATGGTATTGTTCCATGGTACCGCCCACTCTTCCTCACATCATCAGAACATTTCTGATCAAAGAGAAGATTGTCTGCACAAAGGCGTGGACAGCTACCCAAGGGGTCCTCTACCCACTGTTCTCACAACAAAGTCTTGCCTTTGCTATGGCAAGTGCTATTGCCTGCAGAACGCTGAGTGTCCCCTCAGGGTCCATAGAGACCTGTCTCCCTGAGATCTCTCAGATGCCACTGCTGACCAGTGGTAACTTGGGGAAGACTAGGATTGTGAGGGCAGCATGGTGAAATGTTGCTTTCTTGACAAAACAAATGTATTTCCTTCTGATCCACGAATAAAGAGCTGTGGAATAAACAGAATGAGCATGTAGAAGGGACAGATTTTATCTAATCAGACTAGGGAAAGGGTGCTTTTAATATCTATGGAACAATCTGTAAGGTCGAACATTTCCTCTGATAACAGAAACTCCAGAGTTACAAGAGAAATTGCTTCCTGACATCACAGACACTAAAAGCCCTTCTGAGTAGGAGTAGCAGTTGAATTTTTGACTGCTTTGAAAGGGAAACACAGTACCAAAAAAACCCCCATGGAGATCAAGTCATTTCTTACTAGGAAGTACCCCTGACTTATACATATTTGTTGTTAGATCCACAAAGAAAATAGTGTAAGTTCATTTTCTATCAACTATTAGGGATCTATTGTGCCATAACAAATTACCCTAAAATTTAGCAGCTTAAACAGTAAACCTTTATTATCTCATCTGGTTCCTGAGAGTCAGGAATCTGACAGTGACCTAGCTTGGTGGTTTTGCCTCAGAGTTGCTCAGGGTCACTCATGAAGCTGTGGTCAAGCTGTTGACCACACTTTGTCATCTCTGAAGACTCGACTGCAGCTGACGGACTTGCCACTAGGCTCACTCACGTGGCTGTTGGCAGGAGGCTTCAGTGCCTGCCCTTGTGGAGCACTCTCTGGGGCTGCCCTCAAGATGGCTTCTCTCAGAGCGGGTGATTCAAGAGAGAGTCCCAGACGACCACATGGTGCCTTTTTCTTTTCTTTTTTTTTTTTTTTTATTGTACTTTGAGCGCTGGGGTACATGTGCACATCCTGCATCCTGCAGGATTGTTGCATAGGTACATGAATGCTATGGTGGCTTGCTGTCTCCATCCACCGCAACCCCCTCCCAGCCCCACCGCCCCGTCACCTACATCAGGCATTTCTCCTGGTGTTATCCCTCCCCATCCTCCCTGTCCCTGCACTGTCCCTCCTCTCCCCTCCCCTCCACTCCCCCACCTAGCCCTGTGAGTATTGTTCCCTTCCCTGTGCCCAAGTGTTCTCATTGTTCATCACCCACCTATGAGTGAAAACATGTAGTGTTTGGTTTTCTGTTCTTGTGTCAGTTTGCTGAGAATGATGGTTTCTAGATTCATCCATGTCTCTACAAAGGACATGAACTCGTCATTTTTTATGGCTGCATAGTGTTCCATGGTGTATATGTGCTACATGGTGTATATGTGCTACATTTTCTTTGTCCAGTCTATCATTGACGGGCATTTGGGTTGGTTCCAAGTCTTTGCTATCCTAAACAGCACTGCAAAGAATGTGCATGTGCATGTGTCTTTATAATAGAACAATTTATAATCCTTTGGGTATATATCCAGTAATGGGATTGCTGGGTCAAATGGAATTTCTATTTCTAGCTTCTGCATAGCAAAAGAAACAATCATGAGAGTGAACAGGCAACCAACAGAATGGGAAAACATTTTTACAATCTACCCATCTGACAAAGGGCTAATATCCAGAATCTACAAAGAACTAAAGCAGATTTACAAGAAAAAAACAAACAAAGCCATTCAAAATTGGGTGAAGGATATGAACAGACCCTTTTCAAAAGAAGACATATATGCGACCAACAAACATGAAAAAATGCTCATCATCACTGATCATTAGAGAAGTGCAAATCAAAACCACATTGAGATACTATCTCATATCGATTAGAATGGCAATCATCAAAAAGCTAGAGGACAGATGCTGGACAGGATGTGGAGAAAAAGGAACACTTTTACACTGTTGGTGAGAGTGTAAATTAGTTCAACCATTATGGAAGACAGTGTGGTGATTCCTCAAGGATCTAGAAATAGGATGCCTTTTATAACCTAGTCTTGGAAGTGGCATGTGATCACTTATTCCTGATTATATTGATGACATAGACCTGACCTGGTACAGTGAGAGAAAAGACTACACAAGGGTCTGAACATCAGGAGGCAGAGATCACGGGGCCATCCTGGAGGCTGCTAGCCACAATTATTAAAGGTATTTTTTTTATTGACAGCTCACAATTTCTAGCTACCCAGTTGCTCATTCTTTTGCTTAAACTATTCAAGGCTGGTGGGGGACCCATGAAGCCTGTTAAAATGTGGAAAGATCTAAATGTGTTTTATAGAAACCATCAAGTAAACTTTTTTTTTGCTTAGTGAGCAAAAGAAGGATGGGAAAGGAAGGGGCAAGTGTGTGTGTGTGTTTGTGTGTGTGTGTGTGTGTGTGTGTGTGTGAGAGAGAGAGAGAGAGAGAGAGAGAAAGAGACAGAATATAAAAATCTAATTTTTTATCAAAATTATTTTTTTTTCCAGGTGAACATATGGCTTTAACATAACTTCTATTTCACAAACCCCAAATTGAGCAGCTCTGTTAACTCTCAACTAAACATTGACTTTTCCTGAACCTTTGAATAGGAGTAAGGGGGAAGAGTAAAACATACTAGCTTTCATGCCTTGTTGTTATTTTTAATTTCTCAAAGAGTGGAGGAGAAAGAAAACCACAAAGTTTTTGATTCCTACAATTCATATTCAGACAAATAGGAGCCAATTATTAAGGCTAACTGCCTCAGTAAAATAGAAAACAGCCATTTTAACTTCTGAACACAAGAAGATTTTTTATCCATTATGGACTCACGACAGATCTGAATGCACATACTATGGTGTAACCACAAAATAAGGTTGAGTTTTTGTTCCTGTTAAATCTCCTAAGAACAAGCATTCTAAGTGAGGGATGTGGTAAAGACACAAAGGGCTAATCTTAAGAGAAGGTAAAGTTTCTTACTATGTATTAGGGTTGATTAGAATTTTCTGGGTTAAAACTGATTCTCCTACAGTTTGGTTTCTTTCCTAGATGCTGGAATGCCTGTATAAGCCATTCAGACATTTGTATTTATGACTTTTCTACTTTTAAAAAAACTCTATACTTCTCAAGAGAATAAAGGAGTAGGTTTTACTAAACAACATATTTAATGGGTCAAAGCAATGAAGTAAGAAGAGAGAAGGTTCTAGAAGTGAGGGCAAGAGTGCTCATGTGGACATGAAGGTGAAGCAAAGGTAAATGTGACAGAGAAAAATGGATTTGCCAACTATATCTGCATGCCTTCTTTCTTTCTTTTTCTTTTCTTTTTTTTTTCTTTTTTTTTCTTTTTTTTTTGAGATGGAGTTTCACTCTTGTTGCTCAGGCTGGAGTGCAATGGCACAATCTCAGCTCACTGCAACCTCTGCCTCTGGGGTTCCAGCGATTCTCCTGCCTGAGCCTCCCGAGTAGCTGGGATTACAGGCACCTGCCACCACGCCTGGCTCATTTTTGTATTTTTAGTAGAGACAGGGTTTCAGGCTGATCTCGAATTTCTGACCTCAGATGACCCACCGCTTTGGCCTCCCAAAGTGCTGAGATTATAGGCATGAGCCACCGGGATTGGCCTTCTACTTTCCAAAAGAGATAAAGCTTTCCAGCTGCCTAGTACCTTGGTGAATTTGGGCTGAGCACATTCAGCAATAAGCACTGGAGAGAACTGAACTGCTCCCAAGCACCTCTGCAAGGGAAAAGGGGTGATGAGCAGGGGAGAGGGGAGGAAGAAGAGGGCCTGGTGGATGGTAGGAGGCCATCAGGTCTTTCATGTGATGCGTGAATCTTTAGCTAGGTGCACCATGTTTTAGAAATGTTAGATGTAAATGGATTTCTTTTGCAAACTAGAGAAGGGCCTGAGTTTTGGGCTGATGCGGAGCAGAACAGAGATTGGACTACTGGAGCTAGAGACAGAGGAGCTTGAAGAAAATGAGCCCCAGGAATTACCAGATGTCATGGGGGGACTTTGGGTTGTCATAAGCTGGAGAATTGGTATTGGATCTGAAACTGTTTCTCCAATGTGCAAAGAAGACCAGCTAACCTCTTGGTTTTGGAAATTTAGGGCAATTTGCAACGTTATGAAAACTCATTTGGTTTGGGTGCAGAGCTCAGATGTCGTCTCCATGTGGGCACAACCCTCTGTGTGTACACACAAACAAGCATTTGAGCACACACATGTGTGTGCACAACCCCCACTTTTCTGCTCTTCCAGGAGCACGAGTATGTTATTCTCATTTCAGACAAATAAGTTTGGCCAACTTTGATCTTTCCTTTCAGGTCACTAATTGGTGAATTGTCACAGATGTCATTCTTCCCTCCTTAGAGAGTTGCCTTTGTTGGTTTTGGGGCACTTACATTAAGGAGAGTTACCTCCAAGAGGTGTCATGGCCTGAGAGCAAACCATACTTGGGGTGCACCATTAAAGAGCGCCACCCCTGGGAAGTGATCGTCACGGGGCAGGGCCTGGCCCCTCACAGACTTGCCTAGTCTCTCCCTGCCAGGTGGTACAGCAGCAGGAGTCTGAATTCCACATTTTGCAGAGCCCAGGCACAGAGGGCCTATTCAAGAGAAACTTCCTTTAGCTGCCCATGACTACTCAGGTCCTCATATCTTCATTCAGATGTGGCCTTCTTTATTACTAACTCAGGAGGACCTTGATGGATGCTGGCCTCCCTGGATCTCACAACAATGTATGGGAGCACTGAAAATGCCATCATTTATTTTGATGACAATCAAGTCCGTAAATGCCAATGATAGAGACGGAAGGATAAGTTCCACAGCAGATATGGTTCAAGTTTCTAAAATACTGCTGCCGTGATTCTCATGTGATGTGAAGGATATTAAGAGATCTATAACTGGGATAGAACTGTAGCTCAACCATGCTAGATATTTTCTTTTAAGTTCCACTCTATTTACAAATTTTTGTGTAGAGACAAAATCTCACTGTGTTGCCCAGGCTGGTCTCAAACTCCTGGCCTCAAGTAATCCTCCTGCCTCAGCTTCTCAAAGTGCCAGGAGCCACTGCGTCAGGCCAAAAAGTTATACTCTTGAGTAAAGACTACTTTATAATCTCTTGATAACATACCATAATTTAAAAAATATTCTGATTGACATAAATTTCTGTATAATTTAAATCTTAAAGCCAGGCGCAGTGGCTCGTGCCTGTAATCCCAGCACTTTGGGAGGCCAAGGCAAGCAGATCACCTGAGGTCAGGAGTTAGAGATTGTTGTGAACTGAATGCGAGCCCGAGAATCTCGTCCAGCGAGAGGGTCCCAAACCTGGAAAAGAGCGTGCGCCGGAAAGGAGATAGAAAAGGCGGGGTCTGGAGGGCTACATGCGCTATGCTCATGCAGCAGCTTTATTTTGCAATGTGTTTCATCATATACTTTTCTGAAGTTAAAGTTGTTTATGCCAAATTAACATACTTAAGCTACAGTAAGCAAGTTACACCCAGTAAGTTAAGCCCAGTAAGTAGGTTACGCCCAGTAAGTAGGTTATGCCCAGTAAGTAGGTTACGCCCCGTAAGTAGGTTATGCCCAGTAAGTAGGTTACGCCCAGTAAGTAGGTTAAGGTAAGTAGATTACAGTCACACCCTGTAAGCTATGGTAAGTTACCAAGTGTACATTTAAGTTAATATTTTGCAATGAAAGTAACACGGGTGCAAAATGAACACAATCAAGCAATAAACCATAAGAAGCCAAAAGTAGACACAATGCCTCCTAAGTCCTCATATCCAAAAGGTAATGTCTGTTCATTATTTTGGA
>CAUYQU010056545.1:0-54000 GCA_963574635.1 Cheracebus regulus
CATACACACCATGGAATACTATGCAGCCATCAAAAACGATGAGTTCGTGTCCTTTGTAGGGACATGGATGCACCTGGAAACCATCATTCTCAGCAAACTGACACAAGAACAGAAAATCTAACACTGCATGTTCTCACTCATAGGAGGGTGTTGAACAATGAGAACACATGGACACAGGGAGGGAAGCATCATACACTGGGGTCTGTTGAGGGAGACTAGAGGAGGGACAGTGTGGGGTAGGGAGTTTGGGAGGGATAATATTGGGAGAAATGCCAGATATAGGTGATGGGGATGGAGGCAGCAAACCACATTGCCATGTATGTACCTATGCAACAATCCTGCATGTTCTTCACATGTACCCCAGAACCTAAAGTGCAATTATATATATATATATATATATATATGTGTGTATATGTATATATATGTTATCATATATATATGTATATGATAGTATATAAAAGAAGTCTTTTTTTTTCTTCAAATGGCTATTTTGTCTTTCAACTCTTAGATTGATTTACTGGGTTTCTTGGAATGAGTTTCAACCTTCTGAATCTCACTGAGCTTCCTCGCCATTCAGATTCTGAATTTTACGTCTGTCATTTCAATCTGGTTAAGAACCATTGCTGAGGAGCTGATTATATTTGGATATAAAGGGATATTCTGACTTTTTAAATTGCAAGACTTCTTACACTGATTCTCATCTAAGAAGACATGTGTTCTTTTGTGTTTTTGGATTTGCTGTCATTTGGATGGAGCTTTTCTGTTTTTCTATTCTTTATTTTCCTTGAGAGTTTAACTTTGGTGTAAGTTGAGTGTGGTTGAGTTCACTTTGTTTCTGGGTTACTTTTAGAGGGCCAAGCCTCTGTACAGGACCTTTATTTGTGACTAGATTCTTGCCCTGGGTTTCACAGAGAATAAATACTGAAAGAAGTGGCTGTGATCCAGCAGATGGCACTTAAGAGTAATGGTTGGCTGATTGGTTCTTACCCAGCCATGCAGCTCTTTTTAAAAAAATTTCAGTGTGTTCACAGCAGTGCTCTGTGGTGTGTGAGAATAGAGATGACTCCCTCACCAGATCTGTTTTCAGGACTTAGTGGGGCCCCGTCCAATCACTGACCCCATGTCTGCATTTCCTTTTTAGGTGTTCTAGGCCACCTAAGAGATCTCTAAGGCAAAGCCTGTGGCTGGCAGATAGGCCACATCCTTCCTGGACTAGTCCTGTGGAAGGAAGTATGCCCCATTCCTGTGTCAGTTCACAAACCCATGTCTAACTCTTCTCAGTGTTCTGAGAGTGGGGACTCTTACCTTGCTCAAGTGCTGGCCATGGATCTTGTATTGGCACACCTTAGCTGTATGCTATTACCCTGGAGCTTTGGGACTAGGCCCACAGCTTTGTCCTCTTGCCCATTGGGGTTGGGCACTGCCTGTGCTAGGAAAGGTTTAGTGGTCCCTGGTCACCAGGAAAACACTCAGGTAGGGCCACTGGCAAAGCACTCAGACTGGGCAGTGGAGGCCGTGCCATGTACATGTGCTTGTGGGAACAGCCAGGTAGGAGCCTTGCAAGTGGCTGGTGGGCAGAGGCGCATGCAGAGCAGATGTGCCCCCGTCACATGGGAAAGATGGCCCTGTTCTCCCTTGGCCTGGTGGTCAGCTGGGGTTAGAGCTATTTGAAGTAAGATGGAGAGCCTAGGCATATAGTAACCTATGGCCATATTTTGCTGCAGCTGCCCCACTTGCAAATCCACCTGGGCTCTGGTCAAGCTGGAATTCTGTCTCTGCCTACTCTCTGGCAAAATCCCCTTGACAATTAAAATATCTATGGGGGTCATGGGAGTTTGTAGCTAAGATCTCAGAGGTTCATAATGAAAGTGGGTTTCTGTGCCATCACTTCACTCATTCTTTCCTTGGAAACTCTTCAGGGATGGGAACTAGTCCTGGTGCTCTACATCCCCATACAAGGTTTCCAGCTGCCTCTCTCTTCAGCCTCTGTGTTTGCATTGCCTCTCTGTCGACTGTCAGTGTTTTCTCTTCAAAGATCTGTTCAGAATAATTTTGTTTATTTGATGTTTTGGTATCTCTTGGTAGGCGAGGTACTATCTGACTGCATTTATTCAGCCATCTTGTCTTCTCCCTCCAGCATTCTGCAAAATCTCTTGATGTCTAGGATTTGGAGCTCCTATAACACTAGGCTTGCTCAAATTTAGGGCTGGGGAAATAAACACCACCTCCATCATGGGAGGACAACAAAGTCACATTGCAAAGGGACATGCATTAAGTGGTTGAAGAAACTTTTGTAACTATCTTTGCATGCAACATCCCATAATCCACTTTTTGAAAATAATTCATATTTTTTCTACATAAAAACACCAGAAGCAATTGCAATAAAAGCCAGAATTGACAAAAGGGATCTAATTAAACTAAAGAGCGTTTGCACAGCAAAAGAAACTATCATCAGAGTGAACAGGTAGCCTACGGAATGAGAGAAAAGTTTTGCAATCTACCCATCTGACAAAGGTCTAGTATCCACAAGGAACTTAAATACATTTACAAGAAACAACCCCATCAAAAAGTGGGTAAAGGATGTGAACACTTTTCAAAAGAAGACATTCACATGGCAAACCAACAAATGAAAAAAAGCTCAACATCACTGATCATTAGAGAAGTGCAAATCAAAACCATAATGAGATACCATCTCATGTCAGTCAGAAGGGCAATTATTGAAAAGTCAAGAAACAATAGATGCTGGAAGCCTCTCGGGAAATAAGGATGCTTTTATACTGTTGGTGGTAGTGTAAATTAGTTCAATCATTGTGGAAGACAGTATGGAGATTGCTCAAGGATCTGGAACCAGAAATATCATTTGACCCAGCAATCCCATTACTGGGTATACACTCAAAGGAATGTAAATCATTCTACTATAAAGACACATGTACATGTATGATTGCTGCAGCACTCTTCACAGTAGCAAAGTCATGGAACCAACCCAAATGCCTGTTAATGATAGACTGGATAAAGAAAATGTGGTACATGTACATCATGGAATATTATGTAGCCATAAAAAGGAATGAGATCATGTCCTTTACAAGGACATGCATGAAGCTGAAAGCCATCATCCTCAGCAAACTAACACAGGAACAGAAAACCGAATACCGCATGTTCTCACTAACAAGTAAGAATTGAATAATGAGAACACATGGACACAGAAGGGAACAACACACCCCAGGGTCTGTTGGGGGCTGGGGGCCACGGGGAGGAAACTTAGGGGATGGGTCAATAGGTACAGCAAACCACCATGGCACATGTATACCTATGTAACAAACCTGCATGTTCTGCATACGTATCCTGGAACTTAAAATTAAAAAAATGCCTCAGTAACCATATGTCCAACACAGTCTTTATCCTTTAATGAGTTATATTTGTTTCCCACTAATATAACTCATTAAAGAAAATTTTTATTTCATTCAGACTACAGCAATAATCTTCCATTCTTAAGTATCTCCCTTGCCCAATAATTAAAAGGAAAAAAGTCAAAATGATTAGTAAAAACTATGTAGGAATTAACAGACCATTTTAATTTGTTTTAAATTATTTGTAGGTTTAAAAAGTGTTTAAAATTTGTAATTCCTAATAGGAAATCATTATCTGAAAGAATACCTGAATAGCAAACCACTGTAAATTGCTCCAGCTGAATATATGGATGGGAGGTAGGGATTATCTACCAAAGCCAATGCTAAATGTTCTAAGCTTTGTTGCAGCACCCTGCTGCCAGTACTAGTTGCCTATCGGTTATCTATTGCTGCATGGCAAACCACTCCAAAATTTAGTGGCATAACATAATAAGTACTTATGTTTTCATAAGTTTGTGGGTAAACAGTTTGGGCTGGACACAGTGGGATGGTGGTGGTTTCACCTGGAGTCACTAATGCGACTATGGTTAACTGGCAACTTGAATGGGGCTAGATTGATGGCCCCACTCACATATCTCGTGGTTGTTCAGTGACTGTTGGCAGGTTGTTCTGGAGGGCTTCAGCCAGGACAGCTTGATTGCATGGTTTCTGGTGCTCCTGGAGTCAGATCTTCACATACCAGTTTTAGTGTAACACTCCAAGAGGGCTGGAGCAAACACCGAAAAGTTTCTTGCCACAAACTGTCACTTCTGTTAGTCTAAGGAACTGACAAGGAGAGCTCAGATTCAAAGTGTGGGCAAACATTCTCTACCTCTTGATGGAATGAGCTACACAGGCACATTGTGAGAGGATGATGTGCATGTAGGGTTGGGAGAAGATTTTGTGGCCCTTTTTGAAAGCTATCATAAACTTTAAAATGGATATTTAGATATACTAACTGGAATTCTGCAGGATGTTCCATCTTTTTTGATAGTTCTAAAGAGAAGACAGTTTAACAGTACACTCATAAGAAAATTATCTTCCTCTAGGAGATGAAATATGGAGGTAAATGATTCAAGACAGTATAAAAGCTGGGTTAGAAATAAATGAGCATGTATTTTACTGCCCAATTTTAGACATAGAATATTTATGAAAAAGCATCTCTCCTTTCCCCTAAAGCTAAGATTTTCAATCTATTTTCTGAGCATCTACCTTTAAAATAGTATCCCCTGATTTTCCCCTTGATTTTCTTTCTTCTCAGTAGCTTAGCTTAATGTAGTTCTTAATTCTCTCTTCGTATCTTGGTCTAGTTTTGAAGCCAGACAACCTTCTTCTAGAGTTTCAAGGTAAGTTGACCATTTACTTCGGTCCACTTAAAAGTGGCTTCCATGAAACTTTTAAATAAAGATGCGGACCTTTGCCATTGGTTATACAATTTGTTTTTGTTTGTCACTCATGGGAAACATCAATTAAACTTTGTTTATTGAGGTTTCATAGTATAATGAATTCACTGGTTTAATGATAACATTGTGTTTTCATAGCTAGAGAGAAAACAAAATACCACTGAGAAAGTCTTTTTGTTGTAGATATAATATACAGACCTACACAAACACTTCGGTAAGATAATCTCAAAAGCTTGTTTTTAATGAAGGGACCTCAAGGAGACTGTGTTGAGATAAGGAGAGCCTGCAGTTAAAGGAGAGTTTTGCAAAATGCTGAAATGAGAAGGAAAGAAAGAAGGGCAAGGTGAGGCTGGAAACTCTGTGGTTACAGGAAGTGAGAAAGATTCTGCATATACTTTCATGATTACTTCATGGAAATCGTGGCGGTGGGGATAAGGAGGATAAATGATAAACACTTTTTATTATCCTTTTATAATGATATACATGCTTTAAAAATATGCTTAGTGGCTGGGTGCAGTGGCTCATGCCTGTAATCGCAGCACTTTGGGAGGCTAGGTGGGCAGATCACTTGAGGTCAGGAGTTTATGACAAGCCCGGTGAACGTGGCGAAACCCCATCTCTACTAAAAATATAAAAATTAACCAAGTGTGGCGGTGGATGCCTGTAATCTCAGCTACTGGGGAGGCTAAGGCAGTAGTATTGTTTGAACCTGGGAGATGGAGTTTGCAATGAACCAAGATTGTGCCACTGCTATCCAGCCTGGGTGACAGAGTGAGACTCTGTCTCAAAAAAAATAAAAATAATCTTAATTTTGATGATGGTTAAAGCAATTACCATAGAACTAAATAGCTAATATTAACCTTGTACATCTTAGCCTTGTCTCTTTGTCAGTCTGTACCAAAGGCCTTCAAGTTGGCGTCAGAGAACTGGCACACTTTGTTGAGAGAAGAAAGTCTAAAATGTCATTTGCTATTTTTACTTAGAAGACAATCCTTCATTTTACAACCTTGCAGTTTTTAAGAAAACTATTTAAGAAAGGTGAGGGACTAGAAAACTATACATTTTAATTTTCTAGCACAAGTAACATTAAGTCACTGTTGCAGTCCTAGAAATGGTTTATTTGGAATCATTTATTATATTTGATGAACTTGATGAAAATCATGAAAGGAGCACTTTTTATTTCCTCACCTTCCATAATGATATTTACTGTTTGCACAGCGATCACTCAATTTTTAGAGATGCTTACCACCTTCTCTTGCTGATTAAATTCTTGTTTGGTCTCACTGCCAAGTCTGTTGGATTAAATTAACAAATTCTGTTTGCTTTACTGGAATGACCTGTAGCAATCTTCAGCTTGTAGAAAATAATAATCTCTTCACTGATATATTGATTCAATGCTCTTTATCTTCTTTTAAAGAAATGTGCAGTGAAAATGTATTATTACATGATAACCATGTAATAACACAGGTTATCTTCAGCTTGCTAAAATTTGCAGGTCTGCATTGCTTATTTTAATACATTGAAAACCTTGATCTTTTACGTCTAATAATTCCTTTCTCTTTGCTTTTTTTAATGATTCTAGTTCTAAAGGTCACCAAATCTTGAATACTCCAAGGAAAGACTTTAACATGATCTTTTAATCTATTAAGTGTCTCACTTTTTAAAATTATCTACATCAAAGGGCCAATTTAGGAAGATTAAAACCTTCTTTTACAAAGGCAAATCCAATTTTTATTAAATTGCTTTATTTTGTCCCTCTTTTATTTGCTTTATAGCTAACAGCTAAGAGGTATTGAAGTTTTTGAAGAAAACGAATTAAAATTTTTGCTGTAAGAAGATATGAAAATATAACAAGGTTTTGTAAATTTTATATGAAGCCTAAGCCTTTGCAAGCATTGTAACAAACATTGGAAAATTAAAGTGACATTCTCTGAATTTCAACAGAAAAAGAATGGCAATGGTAGAATAAGGAATAGGGTTAGGGAGGAGAGTAGGGCTGAGAAACAAACCAACAACAGCTGTGTTCCAGCGACTAGGCTATGGTATATAGTTTGTGTATGTTTTCAAATGTATTATTTATTTCCCCATTCCTCACCTTATTTATTTTCATAGATGGAGTAATTGAGGAATTAAGAGATTCAGTAACTTGCCTGAGATCAGTACACTTAGTACACAGGCAAAATGAGGTCTTTCACTTCACCCTAAGTCGAGTTAGCCCTAAAGCTCATTCCCTTTTTAACAAAACACACTCTCCTTTGACAAGTAAGCTTCTATAAATTCTCAACCTTCCATTCTACTTTCAGAACAAAAACATGACTAATGATTTTGCACATGATAACCATGTAATAACACAGGTTATTCTGGAAACTCTCCTCACGGAAGTTCCTGCTTATTATATTTATCTTTTAATCTAGTTGGATTCTTTCATGTAATCCAATGAAATTCAACTCTTAGAGAAAAAGTGAGAAAAATCAATCAAGGAATTCTTCCTATTTGTTGGGTATTCAAGAAAGTAACACTTGGGAATGAACCTGAAGTGGAGCTTTGTATCTGTTCCTCTGTCATTCATTTTCAACGAGCATCTAGTGAAACTACATGAGCCTCTAGCTAAACTGAGTGCACTTCTGATGGGTGTTTTCTTTGCACATCATCCTTTACCATAATTCAGGTACTTAATCTGAGGTTCAATGGAAGAAATAATATGATCTGTTCCAGTGTTGGAAGAAAGCTGGTTGACTTGAGTTTACTGAAAGATATGTTTGTAGATTGTACCTAATGGGCATTTAAAGGTGTTGTGGGGATAATAGTGACCATGTTAGGTTTGTAATGTGTGCTGATGGAGGACCTGTTAGGCCCATTTGCCTAGTCGTTTTTGCCCTTCTAGCCACCGCTCTACTGTTTCATTGACACTCTTAGAGTATGATGTTTTTGGGTGAGGCACCTTGCCCCACAACCTGTACTAATTGGCCTTTTCTTCTGAGGTCTGGCCACATTTTTAGTGAGCAGGAAACAGGTCCCTGCCACTGAAGACATCCACAGACTTTTTGTCTTTCTCACTCTGGAGAACCTTATTCATTAATTCAGAGAAGGTTCTATCTCTCTCTTCAGGTTTCTTTTTGGTTCTATGGGATCCTACTTCTTTTAAGGAATCCACGTCCCATACCTTTCCCTGAAGCAAAGAAGCACAGGATCTGCTTTCTTTTCAGTTGGGGAAGGGAAAAGGAAAAAGACAGGAAGAAACACAAATTCAGATTTCAAAAATTTTTCTGCCATGGTATACTGCTTAATTACAGTGTTTTCCCATGCTAGTTACAGAGTGTCCTGGAATCAATGTTGTTCCGTTTCTTGTTTGATAACATACAAAATGAATGAAGGCATCCTTTCAAATTTAACCAGAGAGTTGTGGTGTTCTTTAGTGATATCTATCTATAGGGGGCTCCTATATAAAATGTAGCTGTTTTAGAATCATTCCTAGAAGGATAATACTGATACTATCCAACAGGACCCTCAAGTTGTGATATAGACTGCAGTAAGAGTTAAGGAAGAGGTTTAGAGGCAATTAGAGATTTAGTGGCAATAAGGTAATGAGATATTCTTTCTTTTGTACTCCTCTGACACGGATCTAGAACTCTGGTGATATCTTTTTAACTAATTTCTGATTATTTCCTGGGATAAATTTTAAGTCCTGGATTTGTCTTTGGCTTGTTAAATTTCTAAGTACCATTATTGCCTCTTATTGGCATTAAACATCTCTCAGTACTTTATTTTTCTTTTTCAGAATAAGAGTCCTGTACTCATGCACTGCAAGAGAATGCAGAGATTAGCAAACTAATTATTAGGCTTCTTGGATGACCGGCATATTAGTATTCTTCCACTATCCCTCAAGTTATCTACAAAAGAATTCCAATCACTCAACCTTTGCATTGTACTTGAACATAGCTCTTGAGAGTATTTCTTTTGTTTTTCCTCAGGTAGTATTTTTCACTTTCATTTTCATTGATACTACATCAATATATATATAAAAAAAAGATTTCCAAGTAGTTGTGCAGAAGTTGAGGTTTCCAGTTGATCTTTGCAATTCCTTTCCTACAAATTGAGGTTGAGGAGCAAACAAACAGAATGGATGCATTACGCTGAAGCAGAAGGCAAATGGGAGTTTATAACCAGTGCTGTATTCTAATCAATTGATTTGAGACTGACACTGATAAAGGAAAACATTCTGTAGGAAAGAGCGGTGAGGTCACCAGCTGTTATTCAGCAATGTTTTTGTTATTTATCGCTGTCTGTGAGCAATGATAAGGATTAAGGCGGCCTTCCAAACTAGGCTATAGCCTTCCTACTGATTACTAAGCCTTGAACAAACCTTATTATAGGTTGGCTATTCATCTTTTCCCAGAGCACTAAAATATACCTGGACAGCATCCTATGATTAATTTTTTGAGGGCTTTCCACATTAAAATAAAACCAATGAAAATAAAAGAAAAATTACCCAATGTGTGAGATTATCAAATGGAACTGTGATGTATTTTGTTTTAGTTTTGTAAATGGACAGATCCAGTGTCAGAATTTGAAGATGGTATAATAGACTATTAGAGTTATGATGGGTATACAAATTAGTATTTTAATCCGTTTTGAGGTAACAGCTTTCTATTGTTAATTCAGTAGAAGGACAATGGTAAAATGCCAAAAAGCGATTAAATCTCATGCTCCGGCAGTGCTAGCTAGGGTGGGCAGATGAATTAATTGACATTAGATACCATTCCTCATTATTTATAGGGATCTTTGTATTCAGCATTGTAGTTTCTGCTATTTCTCTTTCCTTGCTGTAATAATTTCCTTCCCTTCATTCTTCATTATTTGACATACTCATTTCTCTTGGGAATGACGTTTCTTATTTCTCCTCAACAACTATAAATATTGCTATTCTACCAATTCTTTAAACTTCATATACTTAACCTTATATTTCAAGCAAGAAATCAGTGGCTACCTAATGAACATGCATCATGTTCCTAATATTGTACATATTTTATATACTTCACATATATTTAGTTAAAAAGTGGTAGAAGAGGCATTTTCCCTTTTTTTATTCTTGATAGTGAAACTGAACAAAAATATGTTTGTCACAGTTATGAATTTTTGACAAATTATGAATTATTACTCTGTCTCCTGATTCTTAAGTCCATGTTTATTTGCACTTATGTAACTTGAAGAATACTGAGTTTGAAATGAATACATATCTCTAGTGACTTGTTGGTTGGGAAGAATGAAAGATATTACAGTGGTACATGAAGGTACCACAGAGCCTCACAAATAGGAGTTACCATGGAGCCTCATCAACGGAAGCTGCTACTGTAACAGATGGAACTTAACAAGTTCAAAATCCTATCCTGTCTTGTTAGCATTAGAAAAATGTTAGTTCTGCAAAGAAGACATCATTGTTGTAAAAGATACATTTGGAGCTCCCAATCTACAGGGACAGAAAGCTATAGCACCAGGCAGCCTACACAGGGTTAGCAAGCATGGGTGCATATCAGTTACCTGGTAGTAAGTTCCTTAAATTCCTTTTCCCTACTCAAAAGAATTCTGGTCTGACCTCAAACTTCCTCTCCTTGGCTGTCTAAAATGTGTTATATTGGACAGATTAATATCTGAAATTTTGTGATGGAAAATCAAGAATAGAAACTAGAAAAATTGCTGGAAGGAGTTTCATTTTGTTTTTATTGTGAGGTGGGAGGGGGATTTGAGGGGTGTCGCTTGGGAGCACAAACATAATGTGACAACAGGGGTGAAAGAGGAAAATGGTGATGAGGAAGATGTTGCTAGGGCCGTTTTTCTTTTTCATCATGCTTGAGAAATAGAAATAGAGGTTTTGGTATTTTAGTTTGAAGTCACTTTTGATAGCATAATCTGTGTTCTGTAAAGGTGACACCAGTGTTAAACTGATCTATAACTTGTGTTATGCTTACAAAGGCATGTATATTCAACAGGAAGAAGACTTGGACTAGACTGTTAGATGGCTTGAGCCATAACGGTTAATTATTTTGGCCAAGTTAAGAGAAGAAATTTGAGGCCAGTATTGGTCAGTTAATGTCTGCCTGCTGTAGACTACCTAAGACAGCATTAGTATCACAGCGTTGGTGATACTATCAATAACCCTGTAAAACAACAGAAAAATTGTTTGCTTCAACAGCACAAAGTTCAAAAAATTAATTGCAAAAGTAAAATGCTGAGTATAAAAAACTTAGTGTCAAAAGTGAAAAGTTAAGATCATCTTTGCTCCCCTTTTTAGAAGAGCAAAGTAACTACCACAGTTAACTATTTTGTGTGCAGAACAAAATATATGGCATTATTCCATTTCTGTATGTAAAATTCCCAAATCTATGCTTATTTGTACCATGTAGGCAAAGTGATTCTAAAGGAAAGTAATCTTTTATATATATACTCACTTATATATATAATTCACATTTATATATATATATGTAATTCATACTCATATATATGAGATCTATTTGTACTTAAAATGGTTTTTGATTGTGGAAGATCTGTCTTGAATTTCAAATAGTCTTACTTGGGTTCTCCTTCCTAAAATTTAATGGTCATTTCTTCATACATGTATTGGTGAAAGTCCAGTCAGGAAAACAGGAAGCACACTAGGTATTTCAACAATGGGAACATAATCTTCTTGTTTTTTTTTTTTGAGACGGAGTCTTGCCCTGTCACCAGGCTGGAGTGCAGTGGCACAATCTCAGCTCACTGCCACCTCTGCCTCCTGGGTTCAAGCGATTCTTCCACCTCAGCCTCCCGAGTAGCTGGGACCACAGGCGTATGCCACCACGCCCGGCTAATTTTTTTGTATTTTTAGTAGAGACGGGGTTTCACCATGTTGGCCAAGATGGTCTCGATCTCTTGACCTCATGATCCGCCTGCCTCGGCCTCCCAAAGTGCTGGGATTACAGTTGTGAGCCACTGCACCCGGCCATTCTTAAGGCTGAAAAAACAAAAAGAGAAAGCCTAGAGATAACTGTAAGAAGTAGCTACCATCTCTAGGGCCAGACGCACAAAAGAAAGAGGTTAGGAATTTCCAAATCTAGAAGAGTACAGACTCTGTAGTCAGAGCTCAGATTACTTGAGAGGAGTCATGTCCTGGCTACTATGACTCTTTCTGAGAAAAAGGCCATGAAACCAGTTCTAGGAATGCAAATAGCTGCTATTGGAATGCAAAGCTAGCCTTCTGCAACAAAGACAGGAACAAGAAGTAAGAATTCTTTCCTCTCCTTTCCTGCCTCCCAGTGATTTTCCAGTGTCCCCTCCTGGCCGTTCCTAGCAAAAGGCCATCTAACAGAGGACAAAAGTAGTTTTCAGAGTCTTAGCCTTAAGATCACAAGAGTAGGAAGTTAGAGTTTTTGGCTTTGGTTTGTCACTTAGAGCTATAAGAAGTCTTTGTAAGTTGCTAACAATTTGGAGGAAAGTAGATAGTAAGTAGGCTGAAAACCAATTTATTTGAGATACACCTTGTACTAGTTGTACCAAAATTATCCTTTTCCTGGAAAAAAATGGATCTAGTGTTTTCCAGATATGAATTTGATTGTGATAGTGTTTCTACCTCTTAAATTTAACTCATATTTAAATGACTTGAAATACATTCACTTATATTGTCAATTCTATTTCCAAGATTTAGAAACTTTTTTTTAACACATTATATACAATAAATAATTACCACAGTAATATGTAGTAGGATTTGTGTTCTCATAGGAGAGAATGAGGACCTTAGAATCCCCTTTCTATTACTGCTGTTTAGTGTTATACCAAAAGTTGGCTTAGGGTTTCCCTAGGTGGCTAAATCAAACTCTGATGGCTTACCTCAACATTCTCATGTGAAATCACTATAAGATTAATTGTATCTATATTTACATCAGTAGTAACTTTAAGTTGCCAAGATCTCAGAGGAGCAAGAAGTATATATGTGACATTTTCCTTGATAGCAATGCATAAGAATCTTAATACTTTTTTGGCCACCCCCTTTCCATATGCTGCTTGCTAAGACATCAGCTTTCTGGTAAAGGTATTACATATGTGTGTGTGTGGAGATACGGGGAGTATGAGCAGGAAAAGGAGCTAGAAAAATCTTGGTTGTCTAGATGATTGTATTATTGTGCTCTGGTTGCCATGACAAAATACAACAGATTGGGTGGCTTAAACAACAGAAATTAATTTTATTACATTTCTAGAGGCTGGAAATCCAAGATTAGGGTGCCAGCATGATGAGTTTCTGGGGAAAGCTCTCTTCCTGGCTGGCAGATGGCTACGTCCTCACTGTCTGCACATGACCTATCCTCTGTGTGCAGAGAGAGTGAAAGCACACAGGCTAGTGCGCCTGAGCACGAGGGAGAGCACTCTCTAGTGTCTCTACTTAATAAGGACATTAATCCTATTGAATCAAGGCCCCAACCTCATTATCTCATTTAACCTTAATTACTTCCTTAGAGGCTCCATTTTCAAATACAGCTGCACTGAGGATCAGGGCTTCAACATACAAGTTTTAGGGAGACACAAACATTTAGTCAGTATTACTGCTGAATTCTGCTTCTTTGGTATTCTCAGCACAAGTATTATAACTCAGGTCCTTCATTTTAAAGGTCAAGAGAAAATCTTAAAGGTGTCTTGAGAGCTGATGATAAAAGCTACGTCTCTTGCAGTTAATTTCTGTACTGATCATTGCAATGCCTGCTTCTGATTTTTCTCAAGTATAGTCTAATTTTACTTTTGATTCTTATTACTGAGTTTATGTGAAACTGAAAGTAAATCTACCTTTAACTATATAATATTCTCTTATTTTGTGTTATAATTTTATACAAAACACTTCTAGTTTAGTATTTAAAAATTAATTGCTGGTTTTATTAAATGTTAGTTTTCCTTCTAATCAAGTCTCTGGTGGACAACTGGTGTTTGCACAGATTCCAGAGGAATATTACATGTCTATGGATATTTAAAAAATGTATAACTTTGTGGTTTAGAATCACAGGACCATGCCTAGTTTGCTTTGTGAAAGTATTTCAGCCCTGCTTCAGGGATGAGGAAGGCTATGTATAGACATTTTTTATCTGTCCATCACACTTGAGTGAAAAAATTATTGTGAATGAACGTAGAGTTATATTCTGAACCTTATTTGAACATTCTTTTGTTACTTGGTCTATATTTTTTTAAATAAATTGAAATTGCTTGCTGTACTTTTACTTGTGAGGCTTATAAGCATGCCCAGAGGTTATTTAACACAATTAATTACTATAATATAAATAAGTGCAATAACATACCTCATTTTTTGTTTCCAATTGAGAAGAGCAAATTGATCAATGGAGAATACATTAAGTAAATAATCTATTAGAATCAAAGGACCCCTATATTTCATATTTTTAATTGAATAGTATCCTATTATTCTTCTAAGAAAAGGAGAATTTACTGAAATTTCAGTAGAGTTGAATGTCACCACTTCCCAACTCCAAATTTTTCAAATCTCCTGAAAGAGGATGTTGAAACGGAAAATTTCACTTTTCAAAGTTAGTAATTGTTTTGCAAATTAAAGTGATAATACAATTTGGTGAAATAAAATGTATAAAATGTATTATGTGTCAGTCTATGCTAGGCATTTTAGATTAAAAAAGGACAAATGAAATGGTAACCGGACACTTAGAACACATGTATTTGTGAACCAAAAATAAAATTCTAAGTTCAACTGACGGATGGACCCTTTCCTCAGCCAAGGGCATTCCAAAGTTAACCTTAAAAACTAGTTCAGACCATGATGAGAAGCAGGGGTTGAACACACCTCATTATGCCGTCCTCCTTTTGTAATTCAGACACAGCTTACCAGCATTAACATTAAAACAAATCTCGAGACTGACAAAACAGTGATAAGACACCAAATAATTCCAGCCTCACTCTAGTATAGCATCACACAATGGATAGCAGGCCCTGAAAGCAATCAAAGTATTTTACCCCAAGATAGATTTCTTTGACATATTTTGAAGTAGCCCTGCAAAGCTGTCTCTTGTGGAAAAAATCTATATACTTAGGGAATCTTTGTTCTTTTCCAAGTTTTTCCCATAATCCAGGAGAGAATTAAGAGACTGGCATCTTTTTAGGTGTGATAAGAGCTCTGAAGCCTGCTACCTGGAGGTTGGTTGCATGTGAATGACGAAACTCTGGTCTTTACGACCCCTTATCTTAACCTGGTGGACATTCCTTTTTATTGATTCTAGGTGTTTCGATAATAACTTTTAACTTATTGCCAATCAGAAAATCTTTGAATATTTCCAATGATCTGGAAGCTCCCATGCAATCCTCTTCTGCTTCAAGTTGTTTCATCTTTCTGGACTGAACCAATATACATCTTACATGTATTTATTGATGTCTTATGCATTCCTAAAATGTATAAAATCAAGCTGTTGCCCAGCCACCTTGGGCAGATATTGTCAGGACTTCCTTAGGCTGGGTCACCAGCATGTCCTTAACCTTGGCAAAATAAGCTTCTAAATTGATTCAGACTTGTCTTAGATACTTTATGGCTTATAAAGTATAGAATATCTATAAATACTATATTGCAATGTTGTGGGACTGCTAAGATAATAGGAGAATATGCTTAGTAAAGAATAGAGGTGATACAGTGAAGGGATTGATGAAGCAAGATTCTTTGGGGGTAGACAGTCCAGAGAGAGGCATGAGAGAGAATGTGAAGCCTGAGCTATGGAGTCCTAAATATTATCTATTGGGAAGAAGCACCTATTTTCTCTTCAGTGTCCCTACACCTTGGGATTAGAAGGCTAATAACTGTAATGAGAGGCTCTACTGCAAAATTTGCAAGGCAGGAGGCAGGTAGGGTTCATTATTCCTTTAGTAGTGATAGCAGGTGAGGTATAGGATTGCAAACTTTTTTTTTCTTTTTTACAGTGATCAGACTCCTTATTTCACTGCCAGCCTTGGCTGTGACATAGGCAGCCATGTGACTTGAAAACTTTCTGATGGCTCCTGACCTGTCTTCCTCTAGTCCTTTTAACAGTTTTGTTGGCACTTTATGCCTCGTATTAAATGCCTTTCTGTCTGGCATATCCAGCTGACTTTTATTTCTTACATTGAACCTTGACTGGCACAAAGGGTTTGGAAGATGAATAGGAGTTCAACAAGTGAACAAAGGAAGAAAGACACATTCTGTAATACTTAAAGCAAATAGAATGAGCAAATTGATGGAGACCATGAAACACCAGGATATGTTAAAATGAATTGAAGTAGGTCATCATTGCTGGAGTATAAGAAGGTGAGAAGTTAGAAAATGAGGTTGCCAAGTTAAAAAAGAAGATTATAATGTGTGTTATATGCTTTTCAGAAGAGAAAGCCCAGGTAAGCATGTAGACTAAGAGCAATCACCATAAATTCTACTCAGGTTTAGATCTTTGAATTGAATTATTAGTATTTTATTTTTTTGTGGAAAATGTTCTTAGGATCATGCTGGTTTGTGTTTCAATAGTTTCCATTTAGAAAGATGTAAGTCTTGAGAAAAATTATTTTTCATGCTCAGAGTACATTTCCCTTTTTTTATCCAAAAGAATCTTCAGTAACACATATTTTAGATTTTTTGGACTAGTATGTGTAGAGGAAAAGAAGATACTCATCTGTGTAGTTGAGGGATATTTTTGTCTTCCCTTGACATTTGCATCAATTTCAAAGAAAATGTCTTTTAAAGCATACATTTATCTGAAACTTCTCTTCTTGTAAATTACTGTAGCACAAGGTAAGTAGAAGCAAGATAATAGCAAAAAAAGGGACACTTGCTAAGGACACATTTTACAGTAACCAGGATTGGCATGATTAGTCCCAGGTATAGGAAGCTGCTGCCAAACTGTTGAAGGAACTGTTGTAGTCATTTCCTTTGCTTATTCCACACATTCTCTCCACTGTGTTTTCACACACTACTCTGGGAAATGAGTCTCTGACTTTTCCATAGTGCAAGGGAAGCTGAACAAACAACACAGATCACTAGGACCCCTAATGTTTGCAAAAAAATGTGTGAAAACTATGTATATCTTTAAAGGCAAACAAAAGCAAGGAAACACTTTTCCTTTCTGAAGGAGTCATACTAATGTGATTCAAACTTTTAAAAAGAAATCAGTAGGAACTAGTTTATGTGTGGCCAGGTCTCTTCTGCACCTTTGCCAAGATGATCCTTTAAAAAAGAATATTCTTTCTGTAGACAAGACTTAACCAGCTTTTTGCAGGGAAGCAGAGTTATTTGCTCATGGATGTTTGTTTATAAATGTACAGTTCTACATATAAACTAATGTGTAATGCATATTTGTTTTCTAGATATTTATTTATATTTTATTGCACTTTAGGTTCTGGTGTACATGTGCAGAACATGCAGGATTGTTGCATAGGTACATACATGGCAATGTGATTTGCTGCCTCCATCCTCCCGTCACCTATATCTGGTATTTCTCCCTGTGTTATCCCTCCCCAACCTCCCTACTCCCTACAGTCCCCCTGTTCTCCCGCAACAAACCCCGGTTTGTGATGCTCCCCTCCCTGTGTCCATGTGTTCTCATTATTCAATACCTGCCTATGAGTGAGAATGTGGGGTATTTGATTTTCTGTTCTTGTGTCAGTTTGCTGAGAATGATGGTTTCCAGATTCATCCATGTCCTACAAGCGACACAAACTCAGCGTTTTTTATGGCTGCATAGTATTCCATGGTGTATATATGCTACATTTTCCTTGTCCAGTCTACCATCGATGAGCATTTGGGTGGTTCCAGGTCTTTGCTATTGCAAACAGTGCTGTAACGAACATACGTTTGCATGTGTCTTTATAATACAACAATTTATAATGCTTTGGGTATATACTCAGTAATGGGATTGCTGGGTCAAATGGAATTTCTGTTTCTAGGTCCTTGAGGAATCACCACAGTGTCTTCTACAATGGGTGAACTAATTTACACTCCCACCAACTGTGTAAAACTGTTACTGTTTCTCCACATCCTCTCCAGCATCTGTCTTTAGATTTCTTAATGATTGCCATTCTAACTGGCATCGGATGGTATCTCAATGTGATTTTGATTTTCATTTCTCTAATGACCAGTGATGATGAGCATTTTTTTCATGTTTTTTTTTTGGCCTCATAAATGTCTTCTTTTGAAAAATGTCTGTTCATATCCTTCACTCAGTTTTGATTGGGTTTGCTTTTTTCTTGTAAATCTGTTTTGGTTCTTCGTAGATTCTGGATATTAGCCCTTAGTCACATAAGTAGATTGCAAAAGTTTTTTCCCCATTGTGTTGGTTGCTGATTAGCTCTAATGACTGTTTCTTTTTCTGTGCAGAAGCTCTGGAGTTTAATTAGATCCCATTTGTCTATTTTGGCTTTTGTTGCCACTGCTTTTGGTGTTTTAGTCATGAAGTCCTTGCCTGTGCCTATGTCCTGAATGGTTTTGCCTAGGTTTTTCTCTAGAGTTTTTATGCTGTTAGGTCTTATGTTTAAGTCTTTGATCTATCTGGAGTTAATTTTAGTGTAAGGTGTCAGAAAGGGGTCCAGTTTCTGCTTTCTGCACATGGCCAGCCAGTTTTTCCAACACCATTTATTAAACAGGGACTCCTTTCCCCATGGCTTGTTTTTGTCAGGTTTGCCAAAGATCAGATGGTTGTAGATGTGTGGCATTACTTCTGAGGCCTCTGTTCTATTCTATTGGTCTATATCTCTGTTTCGGTACCAGTATCATGCTGTTTTGATTACTGTAGCCTTGGAGTATAGTTTGAAGTCAGGTAGCATGATGCCTTCAGCTTTGTTCTTTTTGCTTAGAATTGAATTGGCTATGTGGGCTCTCTTTTGGTTCCATATGAAGTTTAAGGTGGTTTTTTCCAGTTCTGTGAAGACGGTCATAGGTAGCTTGATGGGGATAGCATTGTATCTATAAATTAATTTGGGCAATATGGCCATTTCAGGATATTGATTATTCCTAACCATGAGCATGGAACGTTTTTCCAACTGTTTGTGTCCTCTCTTATTTCTTTGAGCAGTGGTTTGTATTTCTCCTTGAAGAAGTCATTTACATCTTTGTTGGTTGTATTCCTAGGTATTTTGTTCTCCTTTTAGCAATTGTGAATGGCAGTTCATTCTTGATTTGGCTCTCTTTAAATCTGTTATTGGTTTATAGGAATGCTTATGATTTCTGCACATTGATTTTGTATCTTGAGACTTTGCTGAAGTTGCTTATCAATTTCAGGAGATTTTGGGCAGAGACAATGGGGTCTTCTGAATATATAATCGTGTCGTCTGCAAATAGAGACAATTTGACTTCCTCCTTTCCTAATTGAATACTCTTTATTTCTTTTTCTTGCCTGATTGCTGTGGCTAGAACTTCCAATACTATATTGAATAGGAGTGGTGAGAGAGGGCATCCTTGTCTAGTGCCAGATTTCAAAGGGAATGTTTCCAGATTTGCCCATTAAGTATGATATTGGCTGTGGGTTTGTCTTAAATAGCATTTATTATTTTGAGATACGTTCAGTCAATACCTAGTTTATTGAGAGTTTTTTTGCATAAAGGGCTGTTGAATTTTGTCAAAGGCCTTCTCTGCATCTTTTGAGGTAATCATGTAGTTTTTGTCTTTGGTTCTGTTTATGTGGTGGATTACGTTTATAGACTTGGCGTGTTGAAACAGACTTGCATCCTCAGGATGAAGCCTACTTGATTGTGATTGGATGAGCTTTTTGATGTGCTGTTGGATTTGGTTTGCCAGCATTTTATTGATTATTTGTGCATGTATGTTCATCATGTATATTGGCCTGAAGTTTAGTTTTCTTGTTGAGTCTCTGGTGGATTTTGGTATCAGGATGATGTTGGTCTCATAAAATGATGTGGGAAGGATTCCCTCTTTGTGGATTGTTGGGAATAGTTTCAGAAGGAGTGGTACCAGCTCCTTTTTGTATGTCTGGTAGAATTTGGCTGTGGACCCATCTGGACCTGGGCTTTTTTTGGTCGGTAGGCGATTAACTGCTGTCTCAACTTTGGCTCTTGTTATTGGTCTATTCAGGGTTTTGACTTCTTCCTGGTTTAGGCTTGGGAGGATGCAAATGTCCAGGAATTTATCCATTTCTTCCCGGTTGACTAGTTTATGTGCATAGAGTTCTTTGTAGTAATCTCTGATGGTAGTTTGTATATCTGTGGAATCAGTGGTGATATCCCCTTTATCATTTTTTTTTATTGCATCTATCTGATTCTTCTCTCTATTCTTTTTTATTAATCTGCCTAGGGATCTATTTTGTTTATCTTTTCAAAAAACCAACTCCTGGATTTATTGATTTTTTTGAAGGGTTTTTGTGTCTCTATCTCCTTCAGTTCTGCTCTGATCTTAGTTATTTCTTGTCTTCTGCTAGCTTTTGAGTTTTTTTGATCTTGCTCCTCTAGCTCTTTCAATTTTGATGATAGGGTGTCCATTTTAGATCTTGTTTCTCATGTGGGCATTTATTGCTATAAATTTCCCTGTAGACACTGCTTTAAATGTGTCCTATAGATTCTGGTATGTTGCGTCTTTGTTCTCATTGGTTTCAAAGAACATTGTTATTTCTGCTTCATTTTACTGTTTATCTATTTGCCATTCAGGAGCAAGTTGTTCAGTTTCCATGTGATTGTGCAGTTTTGAGTGCTTTTCTTAATCCTAAGTTCTAATTTGATTGTGCTGTGGTCTGGGAGACTGTTTGTTATAATTTCTGTTCTTTTGCATTTGCTGAGGAGTGACTTACTTCCAATTATGTGGTCAATTTTAGAGTAACTGCAATGTGGTGCTGAGAATTTGTATTCTGTGGATTTGGGGTGCAGTGCTCTGTAAATGTCTATTAGGACTGCTTGGTTCAGATCTGTATTCAAGTCCTGGATATCCCAGTTGACTTTCTGCCTCGTTGATCTGTCCAATATTGTCAGTGGAGTGCTAAAGTCTCTCACTATTATTGTACAGGATTCTAAGTCTCTTTGTAGGTCATTAAGAACTTGCTTTATGTATTTGGGTGCTCCTGCATTGGGTGCATATATATTTAGGATAGTTAGCTCTTCTTGATGCATTGATCCTTTTACCATTATGTAATGCCCTTCTTTGTCTCTTTTGATCTTTGTTGGCTTAAAGTCTGTTTTATCAGAAACTAGAATTGCTACCCCTGCTTTTTTTTTTTTTTTTGCTCTCCATTTGATTGGTAAGTCTTCTTCTGTCCCTTTATTTTGAGTCAATGTGAGTCTTTGCATGTGAGATGGGTCTCCTGAATACAGCACACTGATGGGTCTTGACTTTTTATCCAGTTTGCCAGTCTGTGCCTTTTGATTGGGGCATTTAAGCCATTTACATTCAATGTTAATACTGTTATGTTTCAATTTGATCCTGCCATTTTGTTACTGGCTGGTTGTTTTGCCTATTAGTTGATGCAGTTTCTTCATCATGTCGTTCTTTACCATTTTGTGTTTTTGCATTGGCTGGTACTGATTGTTCCTTTCCATGTTTAGTACTTCCTTCAGGAGCTCTTGTAAGGCAGGTCTTGTAGTGGCAAGATCTCTCAGCAATTGCTTGTCCATAAAGGATTTTATTTCTCCTTCACTTATGAAGCTTAGTTTGGCCAGATATGAAATTCTGGGTTGAAAGTTCTTTTCTTTAAGGATGTTGAATATTGGCCCCCACTCCCTTCTAGCTTGTAGGGTTTCTACCAAGAGATCTGCTGTGAGTCTTATGGTCTTTCCTTTATGGGTGACTTGACCTTTCTCTCTGGCTGCCTTCAGGATATTTTCTTTCATTTCAACCCTGGTGAATATGATGATTATGTGCCTTTGGGTTGCTCTTCTTGAGGAATATCTTTATGGTGTTCTCTGTATTTCCTGGATTTGAATGTTGGCCTGCCTTGTTAGGTTGGGGAAGTTCTTTTGGATAATAGTATTTTCCAACTTGGATTCATTCTCCCCATCACATTTAGGTACACCGATTAATCATAGATTAGGTCTTTTCACATAATCCCATAGTTCTTGGAGGCTTTGTTCATTTCTTTTTACTCTTTTTTTGTCTAATCTTGCCTTCTCATTTTATTTCCTGGATTTGATCTTCTGTCTCTGATATCCTTTCTTCTGCTTGATTGATTTGGCTGTTGAAACTTGTGTATGCCTTGTGAAGTTCTTGTGCTGTGTTTTTCAGCTCCATCAAGTCATTTATGTTCTTCTCTAACCTGGTTATTCTACTTAGCATTTCATCTAACATTTTTTCAAGGTTCTTAGTTTCTTTGCATTGGGTTAGAACATGGCCTTTTAACTCAGAGAAGTCTGTTATTACCCACCTTCTGAAGCCTGCTTCAAACTCATTTTCTGTCTTGTTTTGTTGCCTTGCTGGTGAGGAGTTGTGATCCCTGGGAAGGGAAGAAGTGTTCTGATCTTTGATGGTTTCATCCTTTTTGCACTGGTTTCTTCCCATCTTGGTGGATTTATCTCCCTTTGATGTTTTAAGTTGGTGATTTCCGGAGGAATCTCTGAGTGGATGTCCTTTTTGTTGCAGTTGGAGCTATATCTTTTTTGGCCTGTAGAGGCACTACTGGGCGGCCTTGGATTCAGTCAGGTTGCTGGGTGGATGGTCTACCCCTGGGGTTTGTTTGCAAGTCAGATTAGCCCCGCCTTTCCAATGGCATCTCTCTTGCCCTGAGCTCAATCTTCCCGGTTGGGGTCAAACTGGTGCATTCACTGCCAACCTCTCTAGCACGCTGGCTTTAGTTTGAGTTTTATGGGGGCAGGGTCTGCCAGGCCTTATGGCCTGTTTCCCTGCTTTCAACTCTGCCTCTTTCTGTGTGATGAGTTGTTCCATCCCACTGGCGTTGGTCCAAACTTCTGCCCAGTCCATGCCAATAACTTCCAGCACCAGGAGGGAGCCGTAGCTCAGATTTGCATTGACAATCCACAGCGCCCCTCGGTCTGGTGGGGCTCTCATGGACTGTGGGTTGCAGGAGGGATGAAGTAAGCACAGGATCTGAATTGGAGCACCAAGGGGATGAAGTCCCCTACCCTCCGAACTGGCTGCACATTCCAGGTGGGGACACGTCCCGCCTTGTTACAGTTTGCCCACCCTAGGCAGCTCTTGCCTTGCTTTGGCTCCTTCCCTGGGCTATTTTCAGAGTCCTACCAGTCCCACTGAAGTGAATCCAGCACCTTACTTGGAATCATGAAGTCCTCTAGTCCTCTGCGTCTCATTCGCTGGGAGCTGCATTCTGGTGTTGCCTCCTCTTGGCCATCTTGGCCAGGTCTCCCATTCTTATTTTTTAAAAGTAATTTCAATAGGATATTGAGTGACAAGAAAGTGAAATAGGCTCAGATCACTATCTTCAAAAGCTAAGTGAAAGGACAGCAAGTGTAATAGCTGAGCACCAACTCTGGAGCTAGACTGTCTGAGTCAAATCTCAGCTCTTATATGCAAATTGCATTTCCATGTCTCTGTTTCCTCATCTATGGAATGGGAACAATAGTCTACACCATCAAGTATTAACTTAATCAAGTGATTGTCAAGATTAAGTGATTTAAAATATACAAAACAATCAGAACCATGTTGAGTATGTAATAAGCCATAAGTAGTAGCTGTTATGGTACTATTTTGTTTGGCTGTTTTTAATACCAGGCCAGACTGACTAGGGAATCACAAACAAAACAGGATATCAGGCATTTGGTTTTCTTTTTGTAAAAATGTAAATTTTTGGCTGTCCCTTCAATCATTCTCAAATCAGATTCATCAAGGAGAGGACTCTGGCAAAGATCAGAGGTGATTTCTTTGAAGCCAGCTAGCATCCCATAGAGAATCATTAGAAAGTCACAAGTCCCAATTTTTTAAAGAAGTGAATCTGCCTAAAGACATGCTGATCAATTCATGTTAAATTCATAAAACTTTATAGTTTTATCCATTTGTTTGTTCATTCAACACACTTTTAGCAAACACTATGTTCAAGGTACTATGCAAGGAATTCCAACATGAGTAGGATGCAGTGATTCCCCACAGAAATTCACATACATGTATTTATATAGTCACCATATTCACAAGTAACTGAAATACAATGCAGTATAAAAATGCCACATGAAAAAAAAAATGCCACATGAAATACCCATCAGGAAAGCTTCTTTGATGAGCAGAGTTTCGAGTTGGCTCCTAAAACATATCCTAGACATGGAGTGATGAACAGTGGCCGCCATCAGCCCTTCCTAGACCAAGACTAGAAATTATTTTCCCCAGCCTACTCTAGAGGGTTGTTCAGTCTTACAGATCTATTTCCTTATGTTTAAGGGAAACAAAAGAGTGATAAAAGGAGCTGCAGTTACTGTGCGTTCAGGGTTGCTGCCTCTTTGAATGCTTGGAGGCAGTCGATGTTTCTTCTAGCACATGACAAGGCCAGCACAGCTATTCCTCCCGCGAAGGGACCAGTTACAAATTCCACATTTTACCAATATCCATCAGCAGCTGAAAAGCTGAGTGGTCTATCACTATGGCTCTTCTTGTCGCTGAGTTCGGTCATAAACCTTTTGGTATAGGGGGATATTTAGAGTACATGTTAATTCAGGAGCACATATGCATATTCCAGTACTAAGATATAAACTATAAACTAAAGCTAAGCCTTAACCAAAGAATAAACTGCCTACCCAGAAAGCCATATAACCCACACCTGAATTTAACAGAAAAATAAATAAATAAATAAACCCCTGCCATTTACTTTGAGGGGACGGTAGAAAGAATGTTGAAGACTATTGAATTTTCCATTCACGTTTCAGCTTGAAATCTATTTTTTTTTTAACTAATAATATTCCTCTCAACCTTCCTCCTCTTTTGAGGGAAGGCGAGAGAATGAATGCCCAGAGCAATCCTTACTGTTTTAGGTTGAGAGTGGGTGGGAGAATGGCTCCCCACACCCCATGACCTGGCAGCTGACCCACTGGGTATGGCATTGTGCCATCCATATATTATTGAAATGGCCTGAGGCATAGCCAGCAACCATGCATGTGGCGGTGGAGCTGCCCCCAGAAGAGCTCACTGTACTCTCTCAAGAGGAACATTGCTCCACCCACATTCACTGGCTGGAGTCTATGTATCAGGGATTAGGGAAAGTGTAGCTAAGGACTGCTGCTGCTTCTAGAATAAACATTCAGCCTCCTGGGTGAACAGCTACTTAAATATCCCCCCACCCCTGCTTCCTCAAAGAGGAGGGTGCATTGCAAGTTCAGAATAAATATGTATAAGTTGCTTTGAAGCAGAGGGAGATAAGTGCCCCCGCTACCTCCTCCCAAAGTCTAGGCTTTAAAAGGGACTGGTTCATAATGGGGCAGTGGTTCAGGAAAATAGCCTGGCTGGGGCAGAGAGATAATTCTCTCTAATCAAGAATTTAAAAAAAAATCCTGTGGTGCATGTGCCAATAATCAATGTGAGCACCCTCTCACTGTCACTTATTCAGAAGTGTTTCCTCGCCCTCTTCAGCACACTCATCTTGTTCTACCCTTTTCTACCTGTAAACTCCCTTCTAGACTGCCCTTGTGTTCCTTGTGATCTGATTTCAGCTGCATAACATCATGTTCTGACCTTGTCTTTATTTGAACTTTTGATGTAGTGATTTCTTGCAGACCCCCTCCAGATTTTGTTCATCATAGGATTTTTGCAATAATTTTTATTTTAAAAAATATTGCATTCAGATATTATTTGTCTTAATTACTGAGGTTTTTCAGCATGCACCCACATTGTAAATTTTGCTCCTGAAGCAAGTGACTCACTGGCCTTGCCCTCGTCTTGACCCTGATGAGTAGAGTTATTTTCAGAGATTGGTATACCAACCACTGCCGTCCCTCAGTCATGGTCAAGAGTTAAAAACTCTTTGAAAGTATTAATATCTACATGAAGACATGGAGTTCCAATAATAAATTCCTTAGAACCAGAGCCAGTAGTTCTGAAACCCAGCAAGGGAATAGCATGTCTGTCTTTCTTCCCTGCAACTTTGCTTCTATGGGATTCTTCTAAGAATGTTCCAGAGAACTTTTGAGCATAGCCTAAAGACACATTTTCTATTATATTATTTCTCTGTTCTTGTATTGTGTTTTTCTATGAAGTGCTCCTGTAAGTATAAAATATTAGAGTCCAATGAAGATAATTTCTCAAGGGACATATTTATTCCAAGATAACAGTCTCCTGATGGCATGTGAATGCTGATTAAGCAAAGGGAAAACATTACAGAAAATAAATGATGAAGCAAAGCTGACAAGTTTATTTTCAAAGCAGGAGGCATGGATCCTACAATAACTTTCTGGTATTGTGACCGTTTCTGTTATTCCACATGATTGATGCATGTTTAATAATTTTTATCTGACATGTCCAGGAACTGCAAAATTGCAAATGCTTGAGTTAGTGTATGCTTCTTTCTTGACAAGTGAAAATTGTTTTATCTGCAAAGCAGAGATCTTGCTCTTAAAGTTAGTTTTCTCTTAGAAAATCAGTTGGTGTGACTCTTTCAGCTCGAGGGATGCAGTCCAGTTACCAGATTTGATATCATGGTCCCTGTGCTCCCAATAACATCTGCATTTGCTTGAAATTTTATGTGTATAATTTTATTCCCATGCTCATATTGCCATTTTGCAGTAGGTCAGACAGTTATTAGTTGTATTCCAGTTTAACAGGGAAAGAAAACGAGACAAAGAGGAGATAAATGGAAATGTGTGTGGTGCATTTAGTCAGGAGCGGACTCGGCTGCATACTCACTCCTTTGATTCTATGAGCTTTACTCTTCACTTAACTAAATGAAAGTTTCTGATTAATTTTTCTTTTTTCCTTCTTTTTTTTTTTTTTAAATTTTTTTTTTTAAATAAAGACGGGGTTTCACCATGTTGGTCAGGCTGGTCTTGAACTCCGGACCTCAGGTGATCCACCCGCCTTGGCCTCCAAAGTGCTTGGATTACAGGCGTGAGCCACCACGCCCGGCCTCTGATTAATTTTTATGTTGAGATTGTTAATACAGCTACAAATACATGGTGACCCACCTATTTTATATGTTGATTATATTCCTTTTTACTTTCCTGGAGCAAAAGCTATGTTCAAGAGCTCACCTCTATGTTTCTATTTTTACTTGGCTCCCATCCTTAATCCTACTAAGAGGTCATCACAGTTTCTAGCTGAGAAAAATTAGAGAAAGAGAATGAATTCTGAGCTACAGAAACAAGAGACACTCTTTAAAAAATTGGACTCTGAGTTTGTCTTACAAGAAATTGGTTAAGACAGGCAAACAACAGAATAAAAATGGTTGTTTTTCCAACACTTTTTTTTTCTATTATATTTATCATTGTTTCCTCTCATTTACTCTGATCGCTTCCTCGGGCACAGATATTATTCCTATTTGGAGATGTCTCCTATGTCTGTAATATCTAATCTCTTCTGAAATAATTTCTCTCTTCACTCCTTTTGATTTTGGAACACATTTTCAACTGTGTCCTCCAACTGACTTTATTTCTTTCCCACAGTTTCAATTGTGCCAGTTATTTTTCTAACGTAAATGTAATCCTATAATCACAGTTTGGTTTTCATCTTACCCTTTCTCTGTCACATTTACAGTTCTCTATTTTTTTCTGCCCACCTCCCAGCCAGAAAAATGTGTGTGTGTGTGTGTGTGTGTGTGTGTGTGTGTGTAAACCTCATAGTTAATCTCTTAGTTCCTGGCGTTTATGTGTGCTCCTGATTTTCAATAAGAATCAATGCAGATATTTGTAAAATTAAATTTTGTTTCTGCAAATGCCTGTATTTCCACAGCACCTTTATTGAAGTGCTCTTGTCCATATTACAAAACCTTTCTAATGGACCACTTGATGTTTTGTTCTGCTTCTCATGTATGAATGAGAATATGGTGATCTAGGTCTAGGAATTCCTCCCAACAGCACAGGTAGATGCTTCTAGGTTCCTAGCTTACTCTTTAAAACTCTTTCTACAACATTAATGTAGAGGACTGGAATATGTGGATTATTAGACACCTGAGAAGTCCAGGGGATACAGGAGAACCCCAAAGAATGAACAAGTCCCACAATAAACTCTACACTAGTGCCAGTCTTTCCTGGTGAAGCTGTGGAGTGCAACTGAAGGCCTCACTGCTTGATGGACCTTCACATTCAGGCAGTCCTTGACTGGCCATTCCTATTTGCTCAGGGGTCATGTTCACACTTCCACTGCACTCCATTTTTTTGGATGTTCCAGTGACATAAATGCCTCTTATGAGTATTAAAATGCTGCTCATTTTAGCAGCTAATGGAGTCCAAGAAGTGTGCACCCTAGACATTTTGATGTAAAGATGTCAGAGTGACATCAGGGTTACATTTTGATGTAAGCTTTTGAACACATAGTGCTGTGTCCAAATGGACCTGTGAAAGTGTAAAATCATTGTTCTCTATTACCAACTAGAGTCTGCACAGACTTTCCAGAATCCAGTGCTGATTATGGTAGACATACATTTCTGTTGTTGTTTTGTTTTTTATTTTGCTTTGTGATTTTTAAATTTTTTTTTTCTGGCTCTTTGGAAATTTTTGCTTGTTTGTTTGTTTCTATATCACTGGGTTTTTTTTTTCCCTTCAAATATGAAATCCTTAGGGAGTCAAGTCAATACAAAGTCTCTGTTGAATATGGGGGTCTGGAGTCAGCTCACTTAAAATTAAATTCTGACTCCATCACTTACTAATTGCATGACCTTGAAAATTTCCATGTGTCCCAGTTTTCTCAGGTACAAAATTGGGGGTGGGGGTTTGGAGGGTGAATAATAGCACTAAATCCAGTATTTTTAAAAAATTAAAATAAATGAGTAAATATAATGTAAGGCTTTAGAATTGTGTCTGCAATCAATCTTAGTTAGCATTTTTAAAACATTTCTTACAAGTAGTAAACAAATGCATGCTTTCTGAAAAATATTTGAAACATTCAAAGGAATATAAGATTAAAAACTTAAAGTCCACCTTACTAACCCTTGTAGTGTAGACAGAAATTGAATTGCAAAAAACAGACATTTTCTTACTCCAGCTAATCAAATGGAAAGAGCAAGAGAAAAGTAATCTAGTGAAAGCGAGAGGACCATTCCTTAGAACCCAAGTACATAAACCATACTTGAGCCAAAACCAGGGAAGGCAAAGTCACCAAAAGCCAAAGGAGCTCATCTGTCCCCTCTCTCTTTTCTAAACTCTCATTTTCTATTTTTTTTTTTTTTTTTTTTATCGACATAGAGTTTCGCTCTGTCACCCAGGCTGGAGTGCAGTGGCCCAGCCTCAGCTCACTGCAACCTCTGCCACCCAGCTAAACTCTTATTTTCTTTCATTTGCTTTGTGCATCTGCTTCTTTCCATTCTTAGTTTCTCTCAGCAAACGGATTTCTTTTGTTCCATTGGACATACCCATGGCTGACTTTCATCCCTCAAGGGAGATGTATTTCTAGGCCAAGAGCCTACATCACTGAATTCTAGGGAACTAGGTGAATGAGCAATCTCTGCCACATATTGCACATGTAATAAATGTTTACTTATGACTTAAAGGGTCTAGATATGTGATTCCCAAGTTTAATAAGTAGATGTGGCCCACAGATGATTTCCGTATGACACAGAACATCACAGACCACATATTCTAACCAAAATTATTGAGACACGCTATTTTTAAAGAGACATTACTGAGGGCTATAAACTGATTTATTCTAAACTACAAAGACAGCATAAATGTGGTTGTATTTAAAGCTAATGGTACAAGAGACCAGCCCAAAGGCCACCTGGAGAATCCTTAAGGCCCACCAGTGGTCATCAGATCACTTTGACAGCTGCCGTTTTATGTCTATTTATGTGTTCTAAGAGCAAGCTCACTGTTTTAAATGACACAGCTTTATTGTTTTATTATGATGAGTGCCAAATCTTTTTCCTGCTCTAAGGAGACACAACAAGTTTAAAATCAATTTTATTATTCTTTTTATGTTCAGTATAATAGAAAATATAGTTTATAAAGACTCATAAGCATAAGACAAGTGCTTCTCCCCACGCCATCATGAAATCAGAAATACCACTAATAGAAGACACAGAAAAAATGAAAAACACACTTGCCTCTAAGCTTTCTTTCTCCCTACCGAGTTCTGTTCCTTGTCCCTATTGCTCTTCCCACTTTTGAAGTTGGCACCAAGCAGAATGGCCATTAGAGATTCCATTTAGCAAAGTGTGCCCAGCAAACATTAATACCAGTGGCTTGAATGAATACACTGCCTGGAGTCCTGAGAGTTACAAAGAGAAGGTGCAGGTATAGGTCAGGGACATTGGGCCTCAAAGTGCCACCAACCACAGATGGATTCTGGATCTGAGCAGCAAATGTGGATTTCTGGAATTAAGATTCCCAGCACTCTAGGCAGAAAGCCTGATTAGGAAAGCTTGAAAAACCAATGTTCAGAAGAAAATAACTAAAGGATATTTTCTAAGTGTTTCGTGTTTTAAGAATTAGCAGAACAACTAAATTCACTGCCATCTCCTCCAGACTTCTGTTGTTAAAAAAAAAAATACGATTTCTAGGGAGCAAGCCTGAAAGTGGAGACCTGTGCTAACGAAAAATGTGAGAGGAAATGTGCAGAGAGGGAGTCACGGCCTGTGTTTCACTAATGTGAGTCTTTGAGCACTGGGACTCAAGCACTTAATCTGTGAGCACTGGGACTCAAGCACTTAATCTGCAACGCGAGGTTTGTGATAGGATATATTTACCTTTAGGGTCCCTTTTGGGTTTAGAATCTTCTTCTGTTTTTCTGAAGCACAATACTGTTCTGCTAATGATTTCACATGCACCGAATTTGACAGAATATTAGTAAAGAGGGCAGTGCCACGTTAACATCAAGAAGGCACAAATTTTACATTTTTTTCCTCTAAATCCATATCAATCATTATGTTGGTGAAGATACCCATCTTCCCTTTCTTAAACTTCACGGAAGAAAGTATTTATATACATATAAAAAGTTTATGTATTATATGTAAATTATTAGTATATGTTTAGATTAAAATATACTACACACACACATATCCACACACACACACATATCCAACAAATCTTTAGCTTTCAAAATATGTTAAAAAAAAAAAAAAAGAAAGAAAGTACAAATTTCTAAGGAAAAGAAAATAAGTTTATAGAAACATGGTCAAAAGACTTAAAAAGGTATATCACGCATACAAACTAAAGGACAATTCAATGGCCAATAAACATATGAAAAGAATTCAACATCTTTGATAATCTGGGAAATATAAACTAAAACCACAGTGAGGTAATAGACAGAGTGGCAAAGCTAAAAAGTGTCACAATGTCAAGTGATGATGAGGCTCTTCAGCAAGAGAAACACTAGTACACTCTAGGTGGGAAGGCAAATTTGTACAACTCTGGAAAACAGTACAACTCTGTACAGTAAAGCTGACATCTATAATCCAGCGCAGTAACCCAGCATTTATACCGCAAGAGATACACCTTAGAGAAATGCTTGACTATGTTCCAGGGCACATGGACAAGCATACTCAGAAGAGCCACAAGCTGGAAACAACTCGAATGTTAACCAACATGGGTGTCTTTGTGCCCTGGGATACTATAGAGCAAAGAAAATGAAAAGGCTGTAGCTGGGCTGGGCACAGTGGCTCACGCCTGTAATCCCGGCACTTTGGGAGGCCGAGGTGGGTGGATCACCTGAAGTCAGGAGTTCGAGACCAGCCTGACCAACATGGAGAAACCCTGTCTCTACTAAAACTACAAAAATTAGCCAGGCATGGTGGCGCATGCCTGTAATCCCAGCTATTCAGGAGGCTGAGGCAGGAGAATCGCTTAAACCTGGGAGGCGGAGGTTGCAGTGAGCCGAGATTACACCATTGCACTCCAGCCTGGGTAACAAGAGCAAAACTCCTTCTCAAAAAAAAAATAAAAGGCTATAGCTAACCAACAACTTGGATGAGCAGCATATTGAGTAAAAAGAGGCCAGACACAATGAATTTTTATACTGTATTCCCTTGATATAAAGTTTTACAACAGGAAAAATAAAACTATATTTTTGGAGGATTCATATAAAGGTAGTAAAATTATAAAGAAATGGATACCATAAGAGTGATTGTGTTGAGGAAGAAAGGATATTGTGAAGAGAGGACACAGGGGTTCCTGGAGAGGGTGATATTTTGTATTTCCTGCCCTGGGTGAGAGTGACATGGATCTTCTCTTTATAACCACTTGTTATATCCTAGTTATTGGTTTTCTCTTTTTTTCTGAATGTGCATTATGTCATAATTCAAAATGTTTAAAAGAAGGGAAAGAAAGAAAAAATTAGCAGTTGATATGTGAAAATTAGAATCAATATTATGGCAGCAAACCATTGCTGATAGAATTTGAATGAAAGATATGGGAGTCAAACATCTGATACAGAATAATTCCAAAAATAGGAAACCTACTAGTAAAATTAGGAGCATTTTTATTCCCAGAACAAGCAAACTGTGAGCCAAAAATGCTCCTGTTATCTTACTTTACTTTTACTTTGGAAAGGAATTCAGAGATCTAAACTGTCTCTGGGTGCACAACTATGCAGAGAGTAACCAGTTACTCTGTTAAAAATGGCTAAACAAGTTACTAATTTCATAATAAGTGACTTCTTTCTAAGGCCAGTAATAATGCAGGAGAATCAGACAGATCTTTGTAAAGTGAAAGACTCACTCTCTGGTTCCTGCATATGAATCACCCACCTGAATATGCACCTGAAACCCTAGTTCATTATTTCTTTTTTTTCTTACTTCTGTCAGCAATTTATTATTTTGCATAGTTCGCCTAATTTATCTGTGTTTCTATTTAATCTAGCATTTCTTCACAGAAGATGGAAATGGACAAGATACATATACAAGATGTTGTAATGTTGCAATATTAATAAAAGAAACTGAAGTTTTATATATATAAACTGAAGATATAGATATATAAACTAGATATATTTGAAGATATTTATATATCACTAATAGAATCTAGATGTTTTTAATTAATATATTAATTAATAAAAGCTAGATGCTTTATTAATACATGTAAAATCTGAAGATGTATATATTTTGGTTGCTTTTATTAATAATGCAATATTCTCAGCCTTGGCTATATGAGCTTAAATAGTTCCAGTTTTTGGTGGATTCCTAGTATTTCCCCAATTATTTTTTTGTTCATGTTTTGCCAATCTTTATAATGCATATGACCATAATGCAGATACTTATTTTCTCTTTAGAAGGATTTTCTATTATATTAAAATGTGAACTACTTAGAAAAAAATACATCCAGAGGTCATTCATCATCAAGAATTCTGCAATGAGAATGGATCATCTTTCTGTGCATTCTGCTTGTCCCCCCGCATCTGAAGGTGATGATGCCGTCATGTGGCCCACTGGAGTGTAACACCCCATGCAGATAAAAATATCTGTTCTTTGGTGGGGAAAAACACTGGAGGAAGGGGGAGGGGGCAAACAACAACTTAAACTTTGCTTCACGTGTTTGCAATTTAAAATGTTTATATTTCCTAATAATTCATTCCAAATTTTCAGGAATACTTTTCTTTCTAATCCTAAATCTGACTTAAAACTACATGTTTTTCATTACCCAATTTAAACACTTTCATTCCAGTCTCTCAGTTGCATCCTGAAGTTCAACTTTTACACTTCACAATCAAGCACGATTTGCTCAAGTTTAATATATGACATAATTGTGAATATTTTCCATACTTGCAGACAGACCATCAGAACAGTTCATATTGTTTTGGACTTACAGAGACAAGGAAATTGACAAGACTCCTAATCTTTAACATGGAATTCACCCTGAGATCTGAGAACACCCAGTGTTAAAGTAACAAGGAATCCAGAGCTTTGCTATCTCTAACCCTCTCCCCTTCAGCCCATTTTCTGAAGTTGAATAACAGCTTCTAGGCCAGATGGACAAGATGTTGGGGCAGAGAGGTATGGGGTGGGGAGGAGGCCTGAGAGGGAAACGTTCTGTTTCTTTCCTTCTCTCAATTCTTATGTTGCAACAATGGGATGTGGGCACTCTTACTACAAGCCGACAGGTAAACTAGAGCACAAGAATCGGCCCCTTTCTTCTATGAACAAAGCCAGCCCTTATCTGGACTGTCTCCTACACATAGGATACCTGACTTTGTGGCAGTCAGAGAAGTGTTTGTATTTTATCCAACAATTTCTTTCTTTGAAATATAGAAATAGGTCTGGCGCAGTGGCTCACGCCTGTAATCCTAGCACTTTGGGAGGCCGAGGTGGGTGGATCACCTGAGGTCAGGAGTTCAAGACCAGCCTGGCCATCATGGTGAAACCCCATCTTAAAAAAAAAAAAAAGAAATATAGAAATATATAGATAGATATGTATGTATATACAAATAGATATGTATGTGTGTGTGTATAGATGTGTATGCTTTACATATGAATATAGAAGAAAAATTGAGATGTCTTTTCTAATGCCTCTACCAGTTCTCTGCTCATCATATCCTTGTTTACTTTTGTTGAATAATTACAGTGCAGAGTTATTCTTTCACGGTGGCAATAACAGAAAGGTAAATTGTTAACAAAGGGCTATGCAGGTCCATAATTACTGACCTTCCCTGGTCTCTAGGTTGTGACTGGTGTGGTATTTTTGACCAGGCCAGGATGCCATCAGTTTCCATCTACTCTTTGGTTATATCACTGACATATCTCTCAGGTCTCCAACTCCTTCCACTCACCTTTTTCTCTCAGAATACAAGTTAAAGGTGACTGTGGCAACCATAGTTTACTATGTGTATTTCAGTTGCATTTTATGTTTTGGATTTCATATGTTAGTCTAAGGAGTTACATTTCTTCAGAAAAAAAAAAAATCTCTTTTCAAGTTGACTAAAACTCAGGAATCCCTAGTGCAATAATAGGAAAGTTCATACGGGCAGCATTTCACAATTTGCTTGCTTGACTTGGACGGGACTTTGCTTTCAGGGCCTAAAGGAAAATTTCCTCATGCGTGTGCAGAAAGGGGTTGTGGTTCTCCAGCAGCCAGTTTTGGGCATGTATGAACTGTGATGCGGTAAAACTAAAGGAATTGCAAGAAACACATTCTGGAAGATAGAATTAAAATGAGTTAAGGAGAGAAAGGGGTCAAGAAGAAGAAAAAGAGAGGAACTATTCATTTTAGGGTGTCAGAAGACAGAGCCTGCATAAAAGCTCTGGATCCTCAAACCTTGCCGAGGAGAGGCATAAAAAGGTTTGGCCCAGTGGCTGTGCACTTTTTCTGAGGGATGCAACCAGGAGTTTCTGAAGTGATGCTCTGAATTCATAGCATTTCACAAGACCGTTGAAAATGCTTAGTAATTGTTTGCAGCTGCTGCTCAGCCATTTCCTTTACATTCCATGGCCCGGGAGACAAACAGAAAAAATTATTTATGCCAGTTTTTGTGGATCATAGTGTTAGCTGTAAATCCACTCCACCATAGTCTATAAAATACAGCTTTTATTTCATTGTTCTTGCTTCATGTCAAATCATGAAGTTTTTTAAAAGAAAAGAGAAACAAAAATAACAGAACCATTCTTTTACATTTAAGGTACTTGCCCTTCCTACATAATAAAAGCTTGTTAATTTGGATCTGTCTAGATTAGTGAAATGTCTGAATTACAAGCTACTGAATTTGAATATTCAAGTTTTTATCATGCATAGAAATGTCAATGTGAGCTGTTTACTTTCTAGGACAACACAGATGACCCAGTGTGTGAAGCGTGCTGCAACGTGCTTTGGATTGGAGATCAGGACCACTAAGATCCCTGACAACCAATGAGGCCTCAGGCAAGGTTCCCTAGAAGGAGAGATCGGGACTAGAATCAGGACTGGAGTGGAATAGAGTGGCACATCCACCGTCACTTCCCATCCTGCTCCCACAGCCAATCTGGCTAAGCGGCACAGTGAACTTTCCAATAGGACCAGAGACCCCTCATAGTTTTTCTTAACACAGAACTCCAAAAAGCAGCCATCAATCTGTCAACATTGGCACATGATATTAAGCCTAACTACGGAGTTAGATAATTTTAAACTTTCTTCTCATACTGTCATTCCAATATACTAACAGAGAACCTTAAAATATATGCTTTAAAAAATGCAAAAATGTACCCTGTGTATATAATATACAAATCATTTTCAAGTGGCTTTAGAAATACTTAAAACATCAGCTAGCTTCAAAAAAATGCAGTGGTTTTCACCAGACTTAAAAAGATTTGCTAGCTTCATAAAATACCATAGTCCTCACCAGACTAAGAGGAAAGGATAAAGTATGTTGAAATCATCTAGGGGAATTTTAAAAAAATATTTAAACCTAGGACCCATCCTGTCAATTTTCTTTCCTTAAGTCTGTGATGAAGCCAGAAGAGTATGTCTGCTCAAAAATCCATTTAGTAAATTCTGATACATATTCCTGTCCAAATATTCTTTCTGGAGCCTAGTTTATATGATTTATTTCTTTAGATAGTCTGGTATTTCAAGAAAAAGCAATGGTAGATGTCATCTCAGACCCTGTCCAAATAAAATTTACACATTCCAAATGAATAGACAGCAAATAAAATGATTTTACCATTGATTGAATTTGCAGCTTTATTTCTGGAACCAAGACTTTGCATTATTCAGAAAACCACGTAATGGCGGTCACTCGACACTTTCGGTTTCTCAGGCCAAAAACCCTGAAGTCATTTTTAGCTTTTCTCTTTCTCTCACAAACCTCATCCAGTTTGTTCAGCCAATTCTGCCGGCTCTCACTTCACCTCTGACTGCTTCTCACCGCCAACTCTGCTAAAGCCTGTGCGGATTATTCCGGCTGCCCCCAGCTGGTTTCCTGCTTCAACCCTTGACCCCCCCCACTGTCTATTCTCCACACAACGTGGAGTGACCCCAATAAAACTGAATTCAGATCTTGCCATTCCTGTTTAGAAACCCCCAGGTACCCTCACAACTTAGTCCCAGACAAAGCCAAAGTCATCACAATGGCCTGCAAGACCCTAAACCTTCTGTATTCCAGTTATTTCTCCGTTTTCTCCCTTTGTCTACTCATTCCAGGCCTTCTTGCTCCTCAACATGTCCTATACCCTCCTGCCAAGAGTCTTTGCAGGTACTGTTTCCTCTCCCTGGAGTGTGGAGTCCCCAGATCCCCACACTGGGGAGCCCTCACCTCCTTCGAGTCTTGACTCAAATGCTCCTTATCCACAAGCACAACCCTCATTAAAATTATAACCCCGCTTTCCATCCTGCTGCCCTGGTTGAATTTGTTCTATGGTCTATATCAGCACATAACATAACATACAGTGTACTATTTGCTTAATGTTTCTCTTTCTCCGTGAAATATCAGCTCAACAAAGGCAGGGATTTGCGTCGGCTTTGTTCACTGTTGTATCTGCAGCATCCAGAACAGTGCCTAGCACATAGCAGGTGCTCAATAGATTCTTGCTGAATGAAGAAATAATTAAATGAATTAGCCAGTAAACAGTATATTCAATGAATGAAGGAAGCAGTCCATTAGTGAGCAGTGAACAACTGAGCCAAGGCTTTCTGGGAATTTACTGCCCAAACTTCCATAAATTCAGTTCTCCCCTCTCCAAAATGGGCTCATCATTCTTTCCTTTCCACAGGTCACAAGGTTGCAGTTAGTAACAAGTTGGAATTTATTGTAATATATTGAAAGAAATGCTCTGTCTTATCTAAATTATTTGAGAAATGAATTTGCAATTTGCTATTAATGTCATTTGTCTCTCATTCACTTGGCAATTTCATAAAACACAACAGCAAAAGGGAGAATAAAAGTAAATTCAAATAAGTGCATTTTGTTACTTATTACTAATTTCAAACAGGCATGGAGATTATCTGTTTAATGTACTCTCCATTCTCTTCAGGTATAGGCATTGTATTTTTAAAACAAAAATATTGAATTTTTAAAAGTATTTGTGGGGAGTTGCTGGATATGAAAGACAGGTTGGAACAAGTGGTATGACCCAAAAATATTTGAATTAATGAATAACACTGGAAAAAATGTATGAGCATTTTTTGTATATACAAGCCATTATGTTACTGCTTTGCATGCATAATCTTATTTTATCCTTGCTTAAACTCTGAGAAGGAAGAACATACTAAAAAATAACTGAGGCTTCGAAATGTAAAGCAACTCGCCTATGGTCACACAGCGTAGTAGATGGCAGAGCTGTGACTCAAATCTCAGTTCCTCCAGATCCAAAGACAGCATTTCCAGCAGCTTCATTTTTCTCAGACAGTGGTTTGTGGGGATGGCTCGATAAATATTTCAAATCAGGATAGTTCCAGAAAAATTGGGTCATACGTTTTGAGTGTTTCACATTATCTTGAATTTCCAAGCGTTGACTGTATACACAAAAGTTGTTATCATAACAAGTCGGAAGGAGAAAAACTGCTGATAGTACCATGGGGTGCCTTCTCCCTAGGAGCACACAAACTACTCTCACAATATACACTAACACAAAAGGCATTCACAGCACACAATAAAATGGGATTTGACATATGTCCTGTTAACTGCATCAGTGGAAGATACAGACAGCTCTCAGAGTGATTCTTTTGCAATTTGAATTATTCAATCGATCTGTGTCTCCAGAGGTGAATAAACTGCAGCTGAGACCACAGAGTCACCTCCTGACTTCCTGTCTGGACCACAACTTACTTCCCAGTGAAAGTGTTTCATCAAATTACTACACCAAATAGATGTTTTTAGCATGTCTATAATTTGAAATTAAATGCCTGTTCCTCCACATAAATAAAGCACTTGGAACAATATCTGGTACAAGGTACACACCATAGAATATTAGCTGTTATTTTTATTGTTACTGGCAAATAGAGAAAGAAAATGGAAGCTAGAGGCATCACTATTTTGTATGACTCACTCCTACGACAGAAGGTGACATAAGCCAATGTGATAAAACAGAGTGGTAGTACAAAATAGGTGATTAATAAATATATGTTGAATGGAGACTAGTGAACAATACAGTCAGGATGGCTAAAGGTGACCCCAAGAAACCAAAGGGCAAGATGTCTGCTTATGCCTTCTTTGTGCAGACGTGCAGAGAAGAACATAGGAAGAAAAACCCAGAGGTCCCTGTCAATTTTGCAGAGTTTTCCAAGAAATGCTCTGAGAGGTGGAAGACAATGTCTGGGAAAGAGAAATCTAAATTTGATGAAATGGCAAAGGCAGATAAAGTGAGCTACGATTGGGAAATGAAGGCTTATGGACCAGCTAAGGGAGAAAAGAAGAGCTAAGGGAGCTAAGGGAGAAGAGCTAAGGGAGCTAAGGTAGAAGTTCTAAGAAGAGCTAAGGGAGAAGAAGGAGGATCCTAATGCCCCGCAAAGGCCACCATCTGGATTCTTCCTGTTCTGTTCAGAATTCCGCCCCAAGATCAAATCCACAAACGCTGGCATCTCTACTGGAGAGGTGGCAAAAAAGTCGGGTGAGATGTGGAATAACCTAAATGACAGTGAAAAGCAGCCTTACATCACTAAGGAGAAAGCTTCATCACAAAGCTGAAGGAGAAGTATGAGATGGATGTTGCTGACTATAAGCCAAAAGGGAAGTTTGATGGTGCAAAGGGTCCTGCTAAAGTTGACCAGGAAGACGAAGATGAAGAAGATGAGGAGGAAGAGAAGGAAGGAGGAGAGGGGGGAGGGGGAGGAGGAAGGAGGAAGGAGGGAGGAGGGAGGAGGAGGGAGGAGGGAGGCAGAGGAAGGAGGAGGGAGGAGGAGAAGGGAGGTGGAGGAGGAGGAGGGAGGCGGAGGAGGAAGAGGAAAAATAAACTATTTAGAAAAAAAAAACTAAACTAAAAACTCTTAACAACACTTCTAGAATTCTTGGAAAATAGGGTATTCACCTGATTCCCAATGAACATTAGCTAACTGCAGATGGCAGGTCAGACTATAGGAAATTCAAATAAATTTATCTTAATCCCAGGACACATCCTAAAAATTATCTTTTGACCAGTTTTCTCATCATTTATGTATTTAACAAACAAGCCTCTCCCTCCCCAGCAATTCCCTGTAGTTATGCGATTATTTACTGGGGTTCCAAGAAGGTGGAGTTAACTAGACCAACATCATAATAGATGTTTCCAGGAATGTCTGAGATAACTAGGAATCATCTACTCATTTACTATTTTAATTAAACCAAACAGGATATAAACAGGTAGTCTACAGTAGGTTCAGAGTAAGTATGGAAAACTGCAGCAGCTGTTATGTGCACTGCCTCGAGTTCACTGACAATTCACACCCAGAGGTCTCAGAGGAGGGAGCCCAAGCACAAGGGTAGATGTTTCAGGCACAAGGTTCATTCTGCTACAGTTTCCTTGTCTTGCTGTCCACAGAGCCATGGCATGTGGTTGGTGCATCAAAGCCCAGCCTCTCGGCCCTGCCAGCTTCAGGCTCAAGCTGGCCTACCTCCTTCCGTCTTTCTTAAGGCCCAGAACTAACCTTACCCTGCACCAAATGCAAAAGGACTGATACTCAGGTGGTATTTTTTCTTTCATTTTCAGCTTTTGGCATAAAGCTTTATTTCTGCCTTAACAATAGTAAAGTCAATCAAAGCCATGGCAGAACATTGTAAACAGGATTAAACAGATTTCTTTTAAAACTAGGCAAGGAGGAAAGGATTAGACTGTTACATTCCAATTTCCAACTCCATTGAAAACAAGGTCACTTTTAAAGATGACTCTTATAGGACACAGTAAAATAGTTGTTTCTAAAGTATAAAACAATTTAAACTATGTGATGAAAGTATCCTTCAAAAGTAGCTAGCCATTATCCTTTGAAAAGTTACCTTTGTGGAAGTTTTGGAGATTTGTGTGTAAATCTAAAACTGTATTAAAACCAACCAACCAACAAACTAACCAACAAAAACCCCTCGAGCCAAAACCCTAATACTCCACCACAGTCCTCAAGAGTAGAACTCTTCTGCAAAGGATGGTTTGACAACCCAGGCCCCTTGCTTACCTGGCAATGCTCCGAAGTGGCCGATGATGGGCAGTGGAGGGTTTATCTGACCTCATACTACTTTCCCCTCTTTGCAGAGCAGAAGGTCCCAGTGAAAAGATAGGAAGAGTGGAGTATGGCTTGGATGGCAGCCGCATCTATTATCCCAAATAAAACTGACAATGAGCAGTACTGTTAAAGAGGCAGTCACTAAAACAAACACAAGTATAACTGAATCAAGCTTAGCTTACCTTTTTGCAACACTGTGAGCACACTGGCCTGTACACAAAATCATAAATGTTACTTGGTATGATACAGTGGATGCAACTGGGAGTTAGAGAAGCCTATGGCAGTACAGTTGTAAGTTTCTACAATAAACTGTAAAACTCTCCCTTCTACTAGAACGTAACAAACTGACACACTGCAAATTGCCAACTACAGAACTTAACTCTTACGTTGTCTCCTATAAAAGGACCAACTTATATCTGTTTGGAATTTTGTTATTTGTCTATCTGAGGATTGCATGGTAATCACATCTTATTTTTTTCTGTTCAAACATGACATATTATTAGAATGATCTTAGGTAAAATAAATAACATACAGTGAAACATTTTCTAGGTTCAATATCAAATAAATGTTTGGCTCCCTCTCCTAAAGAAATCAATATTCCTAACCTGCAAGGATAGAACAAGGTAACAACTGAATGGGTCATTTCTAATTTTATTCCTGTGTAGAAAAATGGTGAGATAAGGAAGGTAATTCTCTTACAACTGTTAAATTGATCTTTTCATCAATTACAAAATACCTTACCTCTTACAGAACTGACAGGTATAAGACCAAGTGAAGAAGGAAAACCTCCTGGTTCGGCAACAAAAGCAGAGCTAAAAAATACAAATTTAAGAGGAAAAAAGAAGCATTTCCAATAGCAAATTTCCTAATATCCATGTTTGAATATGCTTAACATCTACATATGGGGGAAGCTGAACAGACAGGAAGAGGAAGATAATTCAGAAATCCCGTTTATAACGGTTGGCTCTGTGATGCTGATAATGTAGCTCTGTATTTAATTATAATTCTATTTCAAAAGATAATAAAAGGCCACAGCTCTTAAGTGTCTCCTCATCATAGAGGGGTTCTGAAAAACCCTCCTTTGTTTCTCAGATATATTTTCTTTACAGACCCTTTAAAAGCGTAATGACTAAGTGAACACGTGATTTTATGAAGGCATGTCGTTATTTGTTATGGTTGCTTGAAAACCTTCCAGTTTTGATTTTTAAGGGAAAAACAAAAATGCCCCCTCTTGTGAACGAGGCAACACAGGTACTGCTAGGATATGAACATCGGACCTCCCAAATCCCCTCAAAGTCCTGTTGCCACCTGGCTAGCAGATAACTCTTTCAGGAGACCATGCATGGGTCTGGCCATTCTTCTACTCTTCTGATCAATCAACTTTAAACAGCACTACCTTTCCTTTTTTCAAGGCAGTGTAGATGTCTTTATACTGTTGGTATTTTTCCAGCTCTGCCTTCACCAGGACCTGGCGAATATGCATCACTTCTTCCACAGTAAGAGCAAGGCATTCCACTGGGTAGCAGAATTCCTCCTGAAATTCAAATGTCACATGAGTAAGAGACTCCCACCCCCTGTTCTGGAAGTGCAAAATTTCCCTTCAGATCAGACACCTGATTAGTAGCTTCAGAGAAGAAAAGAGGTTTCCCAGTGACCACTGGGAAGAGCTGGCTCCCTCTGGGGACCACATCATTTCTAATCACACTAAGACTACAGATGGCAGAAAACATTTGGGGACCGAGTAATCTACTGAAATTTCCAATAAATGAAAGTTCCTCACATTTGCCTAGGTGTTCTGACTCAAGTAACTATTCTGTTAAGCAGGGCTATATATCTATGCTTGAAATATTGAAAAAAATTATATTCTAAACCAATTTTATGTCAGTTTCTTCCTATGCTTATGAAAAAAACATTACTTAGTGTTGTGTTGTATACTACATACCAATAGATAAAAAGTAAATCTACATTGGTCCTTTTTTTTTTGGCAATAGGGTCACATTCTGTTACCCAGGTTGGGGGCAGTGGCACGATCATGGCTCACTGCAGCCTTGACTTTCTGGGCTCAAGTGATCCTCCTACCTCAGCCTCCTAGGTAGGTGGGACTACAGGTACATGCAACCATGCCTAGCTAATTTTTTGTATTTTTTGCAGAGATCAGGTTTCACTATGTTGTCCAGGCTGGTCTTCAACTCCTGGGCTCAAGTGATCCACCCTCTTCTGCCTCCCAAAGTGCTAAGATTACAGGCGTGAGTCACCATGCCCAGCCTGGCCCTTTTTTTTTTGAGACAGAGTTTCATTCTTGTTGCCCAGGATGGAGTGCAATGGCGTGACCTCGGCTCACCACAACCTCCACCTCCCAGGTTCAAGCGATTCTCCTGCCTCAGCCTCCTGAGTAGCTGGGATTACAGGCATGCGACACCACGCCCAGCTAATTTTGTATTTTTAGTAGAGATGGGGTTTCTTTAAGTTGGTCAGGCTGGTCTCCAACTCCTGACCTCAGGTGATCCACCTATCTTGGCCTCCCAAAGTGCTGGAATTACAGGCATGAGCCACTGTGCCCAGCCGGCCTGGCCCTGTTTTCAAAACTGGTTTGTGGTACCCAGAATAGCCAAAAGAAGATGGTTAGTAATTTTTACTGACAAGCATTATTTAGTGATCAGTTACATCAGCACACCTTTAAAAATCCTAATAGTATGAATGAAACTGGAACATGAAACTGCTGGAGCCATTTATATCCAAAAGGCAGTCTATCCAGGCTGCCCCACAGTTCTCTAGATTTCTGATTTCGGTTTTTACTTTCAACAACTGCTAATAGTAAGCACTGGAAAGACTAGAGAAATGTAAAAGAATTTCACAATAAATATTTATGTTGGCTGTCTTGTGTTAATGGTTTCCCTACCAACAGCTGCAGAAGGTGTTGATGTAACTGATCTCACTGAATAAGAGCCTCACACCCATCCGCTCCCCATCCGGCCCCGCACTTGATTGGTGGATCTCAGAGAAAGACAGAACAGTCTTGTGCATTTGGACCCTGCCAGGCTGCAAGGGGCCATTGTGGTGCAGTGACACTGAAACTGAATGTTCTCAGCACAAACACATTATAATTCACTCCCACACACACACAACAGCATCGCTCACAGGCATTCTGGAATCCAACATGCCAGTGAGAAAAAACAGGACTGTGAATGCAGTCAGTTTATAGAGCTTTAACAATCAGTTCTGTCTTTCAATCAGAGAAAAACAAATATACATTTAGGTTGCAAACTTCTCAAACATTAGCATTTTACTTAAAAAAGTAGTCTGAAGAACTACTGCATTTTACTAAAAATCAATACAAAACCATCTCTGTTCAAGCTAACTTAAGTAAATTACATTTGCTTAAAAATGCTTTCAGAAAAATCCTGCAATTGAATTTTTAAGATGAGGAGCTTATTAGTATAAGAGGGCAAGTGGGTGAGTTTATTCAGAAAGATTAAGGCTCTAAGATGCTTTAAATATTCATTTAAAAAATCAATGATCACAGTTTTCTCTTTAAACAGGAGTTACGTTCAGAGATGATAGGATTAAATAGGCGTGTTCGCATCTGCTCTGTTTTGCTCCACCTTCACAAAAGAGTAGCATTAAATGGGAACAATAAACTGCCTTTCTGAAGGTTAGGCCATTCAAACCGTGCACTAAGTAAGTAGTAGCTGAACACAACTGAATGATGACATTTCTCAGCTTTTAATGTATTTCAGAAGTTTTGCTATTATTTTTATTCATCAGTGATGAGTATGACTAGGGTATACTTTCTGATGGCTAACTATGACAAAATGGCTACACTGCAACAAAATAATGTGGGAGTCTAGCACATAACCAGGTAAATACTACTAGATTTATTATGTAGCAAATAACTAGATAATCAGATTTGTTATTGTGCATGCTAAGAAGACAGCAAACGGTACCAAATTTAACTGACTTTATAACGTGGATACCTGGGCTGTAAACCCTTCAGGCAGATGGCGATTTTTTTCATTTGTAGAGATACGCTAGCATGGCACAACAGACCTGGCAGCTTGCACCTCCCTCTCTTCAGTCTTGAATCACAAAAGGGCTTGGCAAAGCATACTTTCAACTCACTGCTTTGACCCACATGAAAATCCAGAACTTCATGGGATGTAATTTATTTATTTATTCATTTTTTGAGACAAGGTCTCACTCTGTCACCCAGGCTGGAGAACAGTGGCACGATCTTGGCTCACTGCAACCTCTGCCTCCTGGGTTCAAGTGATTCTCGTACCTCAGCCTCCTGAGTAGCTGAAATTACAAGTGTACACCACCACAACTGGATAACTTTTGTGTGGAGATGGGGCTTCGCCATGTTGGCCAGGCTAGTCTTAAATTCCTGACCTCAAGTGATCTGCCAGCCTAAGCCTCCCAAAGTGCTGGGATCACAGGTGTGAGCAACCATGCCTAGCCATCATGAGATATAATTTAAAAATAGGGGATTTTTGTTTTCTTGATCTTTTTTTTTTTTTTTAAATTCAAGCAGACTACCCTTTAGTGAAATAATTTCCATCTGGTCAAATGCTAATGTTTTAATTTTGGAGTTTTCCCAAGGACAACAAAACTTTAATGCAACATAAAAGAAAATGACAGTTACTAGCATAGTTTTAATTATTTTTTTTCAGTTTATAAAAATATAAATTCGACCTCTTCAAAGCCAAATTAAACTTGCACAGATCTTGCAGAGCTACTAGTGCTCTGGAATGTGGAGGGCACTCAAGGTTGCAGTGAGAGCAGAAGCCCTTTCCCAATATGCCACTGCCTGGGGCTCTCACTGCAAGTGTTCGGCCCATCTGAGTGGCCAGGCATGGCCGGGGGAAGGACCACACTAGCACAACTCTAGTTCCTTTGCTTGTCCATGTGTCAATGGGACTCCCAAATTCAGGAAAGGAAAGCTAAATCTTAGAGAGCTTTAATGGAGACAATAATGTGCTATAAGACTTTAAACTTACTTCTATGCATGTCACTAAAACTGCTGAGTTTTTTTGATTACTATTCTGGCTAGATTTTACCATTCAAAAGGGGTCAGTTAGGCAGCACAAAGATGAGACAGCGTAATGTAAAATTTTGGTTATTGTGCCACAGAGAGAAATGGGAATAGTTATCCTTTATACAGTGTTCATGATTAGTAAAAACTTCATAAATAAGTAACTGGTATTTGAAAATTATCCAAAACAACCATTGCTTTTTGAGTTTTTAATAAACCAAAGAGAGGCAAATTTAAATAAAAATAGCAACTATTAAGTTTACTCTTCTCAACCAACTATAAAACTCAAAGTGAATCCTTTCTTTGCCTAAAGTGGTATATGGCCTTAGTGTACAGATATCTCTGTTTGGGGAGAATTGATAATAAAATGCCAGCAGTTCTTCTATAGGGGCAGGAGTGACAGGAGTTAAAAAGCCACCCTGGCACCTGACCACGTGCTGACCAAGGGAACATTTAAAACAGGAAAAAAGGACAGAGATTTCCCTTGCATTTCATAACAAAGATCAGAGAAAGAAATGTGTTATGTCTTATTTACATTGAGTCTCCTTTCTGTACTAAGATGGGTAAGAAAGAATAACCAAGAAACCAGCTGCATGGTCATCTGTCAAGGACAAGGTTAGTAAATCCAGGGCCTTAGAGAGCCAGGTCCTGCCTGCTGTGGCACAAAGGCTGCTCTGAACACCTGCTACGTGGTAGCAGCAGAAGTTTTGATGTGGTCCTAGAGCTTTTTATTTCACTTAGAAATGTGAAGGTTCAAATAATGGTGTATTATTCTGTGTAAAAAAACCTCAAAAAACAGTAATATAATGCAGAATTATTTAAAATAGCCACATCAATAAAAAGGAAACTTAAAATTTACCTCTGCAGAGAAGTAACACATACCCTGACTGTCATAACACAGCTTCACGACAGGCGCTGGGAACACACAGATTTCCTGAGCCCATGCCCTGTGTGTGCAGGTGTCTATGGGCAGGCGGAGTCCACCATGGCTATCTGGCCTGGCAGGAGGCTGCTCTGCCCACAGAATGAGTGAGCAAATAATTTTCTAGTGGTGGGGGAGGCCCTAGGAGCAATGCACCCTACGGGCTCAGACTGCCTGCTGCACACGGAGAAAGATGGCAGCACTGTCCCTGCTATACAATTAGATCACCTGAGGAGACAAACACTCACAGGTCCCTCTTATCTGATGCTGCATTTTGAGTTTGTTGTCCTTTCCCAGTTATTTCCCCTTCAACTGAGACCACAGCATGATCAGTGCATCCTGCACAAGAGTGGAATCAATGATTGGAAGCAAAGTGCTATCTAAGCGGTTAATTCTCAGCGCAACAGTTGAGGTGTCACCGTCAGAGATACAGAGAATGAAATAATCCGACCCAGCAGAAAGAGGCCAACCTTTGAGGATTTCCACCTGCTGGTAAAAGCTCTCTCACACAGATAATACATAGCCCCTGCTACCCCAAACATGGCTGCTTCAAAAGGGTGAGAGCTGAGCAGAGAAGCTGTTTGTATGGTAGAAAAAAGTGGTCGGAAAGGCGTCCTTGGCCATACACTGGTTATCCTAGGAACCTGAACAACAGATAAGGGAAAAAGACAACGGCAGGGGGAAAAGAACAGAAGAAAATAATGCTGAACACAAATGACCTAAACGTAGTGATTACAGATCACAAAAGGAAAACAAAACAAAAAACACCATGAGGATGGAACAGTCCGCGCCAATGTCTGCATCCACATGTATAAATCAGTGATGAAATCATGAAGTCCTTCCTGCAGAATCTGTGTTCACACAGCAGGGATTTTTCTAATTTAGAGTCCTGTGAACACTCTGAGTTTCCTCAGTGGGGCTTGCTTACTGTGCCTGAGAAAGCATGAGGACATGTGCCAGGCAGCCACTTGTGCCTGACCTGGGAAGGTACTGCCAACACGAGGTGCCTTTAGACTAGATGAGCACTTGCCCTCAGTTATTTGACCAAATGATGAAAAAAATTACACTTTAAACATCACAAGGGAGGGAGATACAATAAAAATAAAAATAATCAGCTGGGCGCAATGGCTCACGCCTGTAATCCCAGCATTTTGGAAGGCCGAGGCAGGTGGATCACCTGAGGTCGGGAGCTCAAGACCAGCCTGACCAACATGGAGAAACCCTGTCTCTACTAAAAATGCAAAATTAGCCGGGCATGGTGGTGCATGCCTGTAATCTCAGCTACTCAGGAGGCTGAGACAGGAGAATCACTTGAACCCGGGAGACAGAGGAAGCGGTGAGCCAAGATCACACCATTGCACTCCAGCCTGTGCAACAAAAGCAAAACTCCGTATCAAAAAAAAAAAAAAAACCAATAAAACATTCCTGCCATTTTCAGTTGAGTTATAAATACAAACTGATTCTATGTTTTCTAAAATGCAGCTACATTTTAAAATTAATTACACTTATAAAAACAATACTTACCAAGCTATAGGGCATTACTACAAGGTATGATTTTATAGGTTTCCCAAGATAAGCTATTAGCAAGAAAAATCATTTCATTTTGTCTCCACTGGTACTCGGAGGACTGTATGAACTCTGCTCCCTGCCCTCAATCTGACGACCACTGTTGAGTGCTGACCAGAGGGGCTCTCCCACTGCCTGCTCGCCGAGACCTTCTTCAGTGATTGCAAGTTAGTTTAGCTTGCTCGCCTTCCTTCCTCCTCCAAAACGTTAACAGTGCATGGCCTGACCAAGCATACACTAAGCGCTCCAGGAAACAGACATGTTCATGGGCCCTTGGTGTTGGCTCAAGGTCTCAACATAACTTCTATTATTAGCTGAAACTACCTTACAGCAAATCTGATAGCTCCTTTACACTGTTAATTTTAAACTTCAAGTCTAATCTCAATAATGACATTTTATGATCACATAAAGGCCAGTTACAAGCTGAATCATAGACTGGCTTCTAGGAAAAGCTGTGTGAAGACGAGAATACCCTAATAATTAGACTTATGAAAAAAAATACAAGTTCCCTCTTATATATATATACATACACACGCATACACATATACACGCACATACACATATGTGTGTATATATATGTATATACACTTTTTAGAGACAGAGTATTGCTCTGTCACCGATGCTGGAGTGGAGTGGCACACTCTTAGTTCACTGCGGCATCAAACTCCTGGGCTCAAGAGACCCTCCCTCTGCAGCATCCTGAGTAGCCGGGATTACAGGCATGCACCACAACATCTAAAGGCACGCACCACAACATCTAACTAAGTTTTTAATTAAAAATTTTGTAGAGACAGAGGTTTCATTGAGTTGCCCAGGCTGGTCTCAAACTTCTGGCCTCCCAAAGTGCTGGGATTACAGGGGTGAGCCACTGCACCTGGCCCCTCTTATGTATTTTAAAGTTGTAATAATAATGATATATTTTGGTAAAAGCAACAACTTATTCACATGAAAACAAGTTTTTGGATTTTTAAGTTTGAATCTGTCTGGTCAGAGTTCTGTTTTCCTGTTGGTAAACCACTGACAAGGCTATAATTTCATCAGATAGCTGTGTTTTGGTGATTATTTTAGAGCTAGAAGAATCCTATCAGGAATGGCCATAAAATCGTTAGTTCTGCAATTGCACTGTTTTGGAATAGAGATGACTGACTAAATGTTAACATTCTAAGCTCTGTTCAAAATCCTTGTCTTCAGCTGGGCATGGTGACTCGCGCTTGTAATCCCAGCACTTTGGGAGGCCTAGGTCAAGAGATCGAGACCATTCTGGCCAACATGGTGAACATGTACTAAAAATACAAAAAATTAGCTGGGCATGGTAGTGCAGGCCTGTAGTCCCAGCTACTCAGGTGGCTGAGGCATGAGGGTCGATTGAACCCGGGAGGCAGAGGTTGAAGTGAGCCAAGATCGCACTACTACACTCCAGCCTAGCAACAGAGCGAGATTCAGTCTCAAAAAAAACAAAACAAAATCCTTGTCTTCACAATAACTGCATTATCGCCATCTGTTATTACTTTAATTGAAAATCTAATAATTCATGACAGCCTTAAAAAAAAAAGGACTTAAGTATTAAATGTATTCTAGTATTTTTTATTCATTAATATTTGAAAACACATTAGATATCTGACTGTGGGTAGAATATTAATTGCAGCCATGCATCTTGCCTACAAATATTTCAGAAGCCAAGTGGGGCTACAAAAGAGTCTCTGGAGAACTCCTTTGGCTGAGAGATCTATTAATTCCTCCTGGCAAACCCTTGTGTGCTGTCCGCTGTCCTGAGAAATGAGCACCCTCTGTAAGAACCTGCAAGTCTCTGGAAAACAGCAAAAACTGTTAACCAGTTCAACCAAAATAACACTACTGGCCCCGAATATCACAAAACATACTAGAAAATAATGTACAGTGGTTACTAATGGATCAAAATTCTCCCTCTCTTGTACTTTTGCCTCAATCAGATCATCTACTGTAGTCATTTTGCTAAGAGTTTTTTTTTGGTCAATTTTTAACAATTTTTATAGCATTTGAAAGAAAGAAAGCATTTCTTTAGTAATAATCCATACTTTCAACCATTGATAAATTTTCTGGAAACAAGAGCTCAAAATGAACAAACACTGTTAAGATTCATTTAAGTTATGGATAGTGTTTGGACAAGGTGTCACTCTGTTGCCCAGGCTGGAGTGCAGTGGTACAATCATAGCTCACTGCAGCCTTAACCTCTTGGGTACAAGTGATCCTCTCACCTCATCCTCTCAAGTACCTGGGACCACAGGTGTGCACTACCACACCTGGCTCATTATTTTAATTTTTGCAGAGGTGAGATCTCACAATGTTGCTCAGGCTGGTCTTGAACTCCTGGAGTCAAGCAATCCTCCCACCTCGGCCTCCCAAAGTGTTGGGATTATAGGCATGAGCCACCACACACAGCTGTTTGTTTTCTTTAGCTATTAAGTAAGTTATTCAAAGTTCATTCTAACTTTTGCAAGTTCTTTTCTCCTTATCATCTTCATAAGAAATCTAATGACTCCAGGTCTTCTATCTGATCCCTAAGTTACTAGTGGTCTTTCTTTTACTTACAAGAGAGCGGGAACTCTGCCTGGAAGGTGGCAGGAACTGCCTCACGTTAGTAGGCGTTTCCTTTTCAATGGAATGTCGTCTCTGGGGTGGCTGCCGTCTCTCTGGCTGGGGTGTTGATGATATGGGCAGGAATTTTGGAGGCTCTAAAGATTTAACCAAATGAAATAAAATTTATTGTGAATTTTCTAACACAAAACCCTTTGACATTTGTGACAAACACTGTATTCAAAGATGAATTATTTATTTCAGTGGAGAGCTATTTTAAGATGGCAATGGTAATCCTTAGGAGCACACTCTGAGGACTGTTACAGAGGAATCTTTGCAAAGTAAACTTGCTAAAGAAATAGCAAGAAAAAAGGAAAAATGTTAGATGTGGCCAGAAAGATTCACAAATCATACCAAAATTTTCAAGTGTACCCTCTTTTTACATTCTCCTTTTTAAAGATAAAATAAAGGAAACCCTTCTTTCTATGTTTACCAAGACATTTTGTTTTTAGGTTTATATTAAACTGTATTTAAACTGCAAAAAGTAGGCTTCAGCTTTGATGTTAATATTGTACCACTGTCCTCCTCTGCCTAGTAACATTTTAAGATAGTGTTTAAAAGGAGAATGCTTTAGCATCTGAATGGTTCTGGATTCACTTTTTGAAAACATAAGGAGAACATTAGAAATAAATTACGGTGCCAGAGTTTTATTTAGTGCTTCCTCCTACTCTATGTACAAAGTAGAGATGCTTCAATGTAGTGGGTGTAGAAAGTGAGAGTCAACACAAAGTTACATATGATCCATCCATTTAGACTGTCCCACCAAGAGAAACCACTAAGGAAAACACAGATATGATTTCCACAGTCCAGAAAAGATACAGAATTCCATTATGTGATCCAGCTGGGTCCCTATAATATTTAATGTGCCTGGCCAAATATCAATTGTGGATAACTAGCCAGCACTATTTTTTATATAATCTGTGTAAATAATGAAAACACTACTTAAAGCATTTTTGCATATGAGAAATCAAGCCAATACATAATTTTTAATCCTTCATAATGATCTTATAAATGAAAAGCATTATTAAAAGGCTTTAAAAATCCCTTAACTTTAGATATCTGTATTCAGAATCTATCTCCTAAAGAGTTATAAATGTGTTTTCACTATCTACACAGGTTTTTGAATATGGGTGTCTGTGGGCTGTAGGTGGAGTGATAATAAATATGGTTTTTTATGGCTTCTGGTTTAAATTTAGCCAAGGAGGTCCTCTATCTAAAACAAAACAAAACAGAACACCACACACACAACTGATTTATATATTTCCCATGACTACTGTTCATAAACACAAATGTGCCTGCTCTGTCATAAGACCCTGAGGCCTGGTGATCAGGTTAGCCCTACCTTATGATGCCACCCTTGGAAAATAAGCATTTCATCTCCTGATCAGTGAAATGCCAGAGTTAGTTCTTTCTACCCCAAATGATGACAAGGTACTCTGGGATCCTTGCTCTAGGTCAAGTGTGTTTTGTAGTAAGACATCTGACTCTCGATCTTTGCGCCACAACTACTCACTCTTCCTTGTGGACATGGCCTCCAGGACTGGATCTTCAGGGAAAGAGGGAGACACGCTGCTGCTGCTGGTCGACTTGTGCAGGGTTTCCTCCTGAGTGAAGTACAGGTGGAGAAATCGATTTCTTAGACATTTGTGCTCTCATGCTACTTAATACCATTTTATTATTAAACAGTTATTTTAACATGAGGCACCAAATTATGTCAAAGGTTCAAGGCGAGTAGAAGACAAACTACAAGGGGTCAAAAATTAGACAGGTTTAGACCCTGTCTAAAATTAGACTAATTTTTTTAAAATTAGTCTGGGTTTGTGCCTTGGCTCTGCCCTGATTAGAGTGATGTAACACTGAGCATGCTTCTTTCTTTTCTTTGGAGACAGGGTCTCACTGTTTTTCTGGCTGCAATTCAGTGGTACGATCTTAGCTCACTGCAGCCTCCACCTTCTGTCCAAGTGATCCTCCCACCTCAGACTCCAGTAGTCAGGATCACAGGTGTTCACTTCCACAACTAGCTAATTTTAAAATTTTTTGTAGAGACGGAGGAACTTCCTATGTTGCCCAGGCTGGCCTTGAGCTCAAGCGATCCTCCCACCTCAAAGTCCTGGAGTAACAGGTGTGAGCCACTGCACCAGGCCTGAGGATGCTTCTTATCTTAGTTTTAACATTGTGAAAGAGGGTATTTAATATCACCTTTTCCATAGGGTTATTGGAAAGATTGAATGAGGTGATGCATTGAAAATGCTTAACATATTACCTGCCACACAATAAAACAGTGGTTAATATTACAAAGGAAGCTCAGGTCAGGAGTACAAGACCAGCCTGGCCAACACGGTGAAACCCTGTCTCTACTAAAAATACAAAATTTTGCTGGGCAAGGTGGCAGGTGCCTGTAATCCCAGCTATTTGAGAGGCTGAGGCAGGAGAATCACTTGAACATGGGAGGTGGAGGTTGCAGTGAGTCAAGATTGCGCCACTGTACTCCAGCCTGGGCAACAGAGCAAGACTCCATCTCCAAAGGGGGAAAAAAAGGTCAGGTACAGTGGCTCACACCTATAATCCCAGCACTCTGAGGGCTGAGGTGGGCGGATCATGAAGTCAGGAGTTCGAGACTAGCCTGGCCAGCATGGTGAAACTCCACTCTACTAAAAATACAAACATGAGCTGGGCGTGGTAGTGCACGCCTATAGTCCTAGCTACTCGGGAGGCTGAGGCAGGAGAATCGCTTGACCCTGGGAGGCAGAGACTGCAGTAAGCCAAGTTTGCGCCACTGCACTCCAACCTGGGCGAGAGAGCAAGACTCTGTCTCAAAAAAGAAAAAGAAAGAAAAATGTCTACATTGTGCCAAATAAAATTAAAATTCCTATTACCAGTGAGAATAGATCCTAACTTGTTTTAGACTAAACCAAAATGAAGTATATGTATTCACAAATTATTTACTAAACACTATGTGAGATAAACATTAACTTG